>JAAEAF010009115.1:0-13703 GCA_011037195.1 Triatoma infestans
AAAAAAAAAAAAAAAAAAAACAATCGATTGAACGGGAACCAAACAGGTATGATACGGTTATCATACGTGTTGTTCAGGGGAATAGAACACGGTTGATCCGTTGCAGTGGGCATAGATAGTGATCTGGAGCGCCTGACACGTTGCTGGGAGCCCCTGAGTTTACTTATACTTAAAAATTATTACTTATTCTGTCTCAAACCGAAATACTGTTTCCTATTGATCTCTAGACATAACTGAAATTTTTCGAACGAATATTTCTGCCCTACTTTGGATATTGCTGCCGATTGTATATTAATTTCAGAAATCTATATTATTTTTATTATACAATTAATTAAAGTATTATTTACAGGGTCATTTCTTTCTCACACGATTTATTTCTCTTATTGCAATTTACATAATTATTATTGATAATTATTTTTAAACTTGGAATTTTTACTAAATTTTTTAATGACTTATAATGACTAATAATAAATGACATGTAATTATTACAACTCCATTAGAACTTCTTTAAAAATCATTTAAATTGAGAATTTGCAAAAAATTTCAAATAAATATGTCTCCATACTAATTTTTTTTTAAAAAAAAAAAAAACCTGTTAGATCATTATAAAGGAAATCGCAATAAACTAAAAAAAAAAAAAATATATATTGAGTAAAGTCTCTCTCTTCCGGTCAACTGAATTTCTTCAAAAACCGGTATTTTGGCAACATAATTTAGTCTTGATTAATATTATATAGACATAAGAATGGTAGTTTAGAGGATACCGCTCCCCCCCAGTATCCCTTTCTAAATTGTTCTTTCTTTGAAATTATTTAAAAAAAAAAAATTAAATTAAAAAAATCGGAACCGTTTTGATAAAATTCGCAAAAACGGAACTAGCCATTCACTAAAGTGGTACTTCTCTTCGTTGTGTTTGATGAAAAACATATTGTCGCGTATCTTGATAGTAACTAAACAAAACCTATCAAGTTTCAATTTCTTGCGTTTTTTCCGTTTTTGAATTATACTGACCACAGATAGATAGATAGACAGACGCACACGAACAAATTTCCAAAAAAAAAAGAACTACTTTATGGATACAAAAGTGTCTCAAAAAATCTATTTCCGGCGGAAACTTGAATTCGAAAATTTGACAAGAATATTACTTACCCTTACTAGGAGTGAAACAAAGTAAAAATAAATAATTCCGCGCTAAAAATCTTCTCACAATTTCCAACCAATTGTATTTCTTTTGGTAGAAAATTTTAAAAGTAGTTACTGTTTTTCTTTTTTTTTTTTTGAGATGGCAAAGAAAAAAAACAACGAAACTTTCTGGTGTAGAATTAACCTAAGGATGTGGATAGGTTTACCCAATTGGGCGCCTCTCTCCCTTTCATTGGTCCCGAGCCTGTTATTGGCGTGTCTTCTGGCTCATGTCTGTCAGGCACCAAATCATGGACAGCTTCACAGCATTCATCCTTATGGATGAGCTCAATTGGTTGTCGACAGTCCAAAAAAAAAAATGCTCATCGGGGTTCGGACAGAGCTATTAGAGGAGACGTTGCTGTGTCTTTCATGGAACTCTCTCAGGCATCTTGAATTGGATTCCTTGCTGGATATTGTGGTTTAAGGAAACATCTCTACATAATGGGGTTCATGCCGGATCCATTTTTTAGAGTCTGTGAGACAGAGGAGGGAAACACCCATCCATCTTATGGACAGATTGTCTGGGTTGTGAGAAGATTAGCTTCAGGACTTTTCGCTCGGAGCAGGATGTCTGTGGAAGAGCTTAGGCTATTTCCCCTTAAGGTTATTGTCCGATTTGTTCGGACTGAGGTGAATCTTAGATGGATTAGACCCGGGTCAGGATATTTGTTCTACACCCGGTTTGTGGTTATTTTTCTTGGGGTAGTTATTTGGGGCCCAGTGAGGCTTTGGGTAGCATAGGGTTTGGTCCCTCCCCACAGACAAATAATAAATAATAACCTAAATTTTATTGAAATGGTTAGAAAGTTTCAGGAAATTTTTCACTATTATCAGAAGAAGATACCGGTTTTTTTTTTTGGAAAAACAAACTTTATTTTTAGCATTAAATATTTTATTGTAATCTATAGAAGTGTGTTTATTTAGTAAATAAAACATTTGCTGTTAAGAGTACTGACTGGAAGGGAAGGAAGGGAATAGCAAAGTGGTTAGTGTACTGGACTTCTACGCGGAGGACCCGGGTTCGAGTCCAGCTGTGCTGCCCTTAAATTTATTCTGTCTGGGTGCCTCTATAGCTCACTGTCCGGTGATGGACAGTGTTGTCTGTAAAGAGAAGCAGGACACTGAGAAGGCTCCGGACGCCAATGACCATAGATTTGACGCGCCTTAAATTGAAAAAAAAGAAAAAAAAAGTACAAACTAGCAAAGAGGTCAGTGACTACATCTGACTTCCAAAGAGGTTCGTGGTGCAAAAATTAAAAATGTCTGACGTATAGGTTACCGACATTTTTAATTACTACATAACCTTTCCGAGGTTATGTGTTTATTAGGAAGTTATATTGCAATACTTCGATTTTAATGTGCTATCTCTAATGCCTATCAAATAAACAGTATTAAAACGAATTAAATGTGTTTTTTTTTTGTTTTTTTTACGAAGTTTCTCATGTTCGAGGAAAATTTATTATAAGAAAGTTCAAATGTGCAAGGTAAGAGAAACTAGTGTGAGTAATTCAAACTGTTTTCGTTTGATAGATCCAGGTGAGTAAAAAATAAAAATGCTGCGTGTTGTAATCTAAAGTGCCCATGAATTCTTGTCAAAACATTGCATGTTTTTAAACCATTTTTCTGAAATTGATTCATCATTTGTTCATCGTCAATGCAATAATTTTCATCTTCGGACTCAGCACAGTATAAATATTCACTTCCAAGACTCGTATGTATCATCATAAACTACTTATGGAATTGCTCTTACGTGTTTCTGTAAGAGTCTAGTGAAAATCTAGTGGCTATTGCACTCGCCTTTGGAGCAAGAATTCAGGGTTCGATTCTTATGAGGGCAAAGACTATATTGACCCTATATAGTGAGGAAAAATGGGGAATTAAAGTTAGTAGCGTATCTTGGGCTATTACGCTACTGATTTTTTTTTTGTTTAGTTTAGATTTAGGGAATCCTTGTTCTGTCCTTGAAACATAGAAGCTTGGGGAAAAAAAAATACAACTACAATATTCCTCCATAAATTTAAAATAATAATTCTATGTTAACATATATATATATTGAAATCAAATTATATAATATTTTAAAATAGACCTAGTTTTCACTTAAAGTACTACTAGTAGAAAACAGTTAGTGCGTATACCATCTATTTACCCGTATTATTGATATATAATATTCTTTACTAATTCAACGTATTTGATTATATAATCTTTAGAGAATTATAGTATATTTTTCTGGTGGTATGTTGTGGAATGTTATTTATTTATTTATTTTTTTTTAAACACATACATGTTAGAATCAGTTATTCTGCAATACAATTGTATAACATTAGTAAAAAAATTAGGAATGTTCAATTCTGGACTATTGAGTTGGTGGTGTCTTGGTCCACAATGTCTGAATTATTTGTGTGAATGTTCTCTTCTGTTTACTGTTTCTTACATACTTAAATTTGACTCCTCGTGAAACATCTTATTGGAACAGAAGAGCAGATTAAAAATGCAACCTTGTTACGTATATTAAACCCATGCTATATTAATCCTTAAAATAAGTAAAAAAAACAGGAATAAATAAACCAGCAACTAAATCTCTTTCAGTCACAATTTATCAAATTTCCATGAGCAATGTAGTTTCTTAATTAAAACCCACCATTTCCAGTAAATAAACAAATCTTTTCAAGGCAGTAGGATATTAGAAAACCGACCTTGGCTCTTTTTTGTTTGTTTTAGTTAGTTCTTTCATATTGTACGAAATTTAGATTTTTATCATATTTATTGTACATAATAAATGTATTTATTGTTTTATTTTACTTCATGAATATAATCTGGTAAAGCGAATATTTTTTTGTTTGAACGGTTAACTAAAATAAGAAATTTAACGCTCAACTTTTTGTCCCTTAAATAAGGATTGCGTTTGAACCCGAACGATTATGTTTAATGAAAACCTTAGTTTTATAGGCTTTTGATGGTTTTTAACAGAATTGCTTACAGACTTCTTTATTTAAAGTGAATAAATGTTTTGCAAAATTTATAAATTTTAAAAATAATTGGTCAACCGATAAATATTACCACTTTACTGATGGGTTTTTCTGTTTTCATAATTTTCTCGAATACGGCTATAACAATAATTCTTCCCTTTAATCATAGTACTGGATGGTCAACACTGTAATCGTGCCAAATTTTCGGTATCGAGTTTTCACCGGAAATATCCGTTTTGAGGTCACCTGAGTCCAAAAAAGTGGTTTTTTTTTTATCGGGGGGGGGCAACGCATTGCGACCTTGATCAGGTCTATTGTGCTATGCCCCCTGGGTGCCACAGGCCTGCCCATAGCACCCGAACGGATGCCCAGTTGGACATCCGTTCTACAATACCTCCATCAGGTTAAGATCCCTGAGGAATCCTAATACCCTGACGGGCTCTAGAGAGGGTATGTCCCCCACCTCCACCTGGTAGCTGCCCAGGTTCCTGAACCTTCTCTGAGTGGCAGCCTCACAGTCTGTTAGGAGATGTAGTGGAGTTTCCTCCAACTCCCCACAGAATCTGCATGAGCTGTCACTTTCCAAGCCCAGCTTCGCCAGGTGTCCTCTAAGTCGGCAATGCCCCGTGAGGAAACCCGTAAGTACGCGGAGCTTGTTCTTACTCAATCCAATGCAGGCCTCCGACCTCCGTTGGTTATAATTTCCCAAGCAGATCTTGGCCTGCCGCAAACCGGGGAGGGAGTACCAGAGTTGAGATCTCTTCGTCTCCTCCTCCTTCGTAAGTTCCTCCAACAGAAACTGGTCACTAATCCCACAAAAAGGTTCCGGCCCCAGAAGTGGGGTCGTAGCGCCTATCTTGGCCAGGGCGTCAGCCATCTCATTCCCTTCAATGCCAACATGCCCCGGCACCCACCAGAGTGCAACTTTGTTCCTGCTGCCCAGATCGTTAAGTTTATCTAGGCATTCCCAAACCATTTTAGAGTTAATGACTGGTGCACCCAGAGCTCCAATGGCTGCTTGACTATCAGAAAGGATTACAATCTCCTGATTCCTGTATCCCCTATCGAGGTTAAATTGAACACATCTTCCGATAGCGTATATCTCCGCCTGGAAGATGCTTGGAAATTTACCCATGGGTTCCGAGTGCCTGATCCTTGGACCAACCACCCACGCCCCAGTCCCCTCGAGGGTCTTCGACCCATCAGTATACCATTTAATGGCATGTTCCTTGATGCCCAACAGAGCGGATCCCTCGTTCCACTCACTCTTGGACCCTAGCTTCGACGAAAAATTTTTAGTGAAGCTGTACCTCTTACTCATACCGTCCCTAGGAAGGTGCCAGATGGGGGAGCCCAAAGGTGAGAATACCAACTCTCTAACCCCCAGCCCTTCCCCCCTCCTGCACCACTCCTGGAGATCCTAAGAAGAGCCCCCTTCGCCGCCCTTTCTACCACTAGGTACAAAGGTGACAGATTGAGGATAACCTCCATCCCAGCGGTGGGGCAAGTCCTCATAGCCCCCGTCATGCATAAGCATGCGAGCCGCTGTACCTTGTCAAGAGTTTTCGTGACCGATACTTCTTTGGTCTTCCTAAACCAAGCCACCGCGCCATAGGTGATAACTGGTCTCACCGTCATGGTGTACATCCACCGTAGGATTCTCGGGGGGCATCAAAAAAGTGGTTAATAGCAAATGGTCTGTGCGTATGTGTAAGTACGTGAACAGCATAGCTCAAAAAACGAAAAACCGTAGAAAGTTCAAACTTGATATTCCGTTTGGTCATCACCATGGGAAGTGACAGTAGGTCAGCGGTAAAAACCTTAACCTGCACTTTACTAAATGATTTTTTTTCACTTTTTTGCAATTTTTCCAAAATGGCTCCAACGATTTCCTTTAAACTTGCTATATCACTTACATAGATCTACAATTTTTATTTGAAATATTTCTCCATAAAAATGCATTTAAGGGCACTTTTATTCTTCATGAGAGTAATCTTATAAATAATTACCCTAAACCATCTCCTGAAACGCCTTT
The DNA here is from genome assembly GCA_011037195.1 of Triatoma infestans. Lineage (NCBI taxonomy): Eukaryota > Metazoa > Arthropoda > Insecta > Hemiptera > Reduviidae > Triatoma > Triatoma infestans. The sequence goes on from JAAEAF010009115.1 coordinate 6,187, forward strand.
CCATTCAAGACTGTCATCTGAATCTATTCTGCCGCGAAATTACCACTTACGGCTCCATTTCGTTTACTAGGTATAGACATCTAAATTATGGAGCATATTATCTCATAATATTGTCCTCAAATTGCAATTTTTCCCTTTTTTTTTTGCATATTAATTCCTTAATGCTATTTTAAACATTCCTAAGTAAACATTTTTTAAGAAGGGCCATAATCTAAGTGTATATTAGTACTTCTTTTACAGTATTAGATTGTATATAATGTTCTAATGTATAACATATGGTATGTAATATCCTCACGAGTAGTTCTAGTGGCTAGCGCACTCGCCTTTCGTGCGAGAATCAGGGTTCGATTCCCGTGAGGGCAAAAACGGTTTTGACCCAGCATCATGAGAAAAAATGGGATGCTACAGTTAGTAGCGCTCTAGGTAGCGAACGTCAGAACTAAATCGCAGCAGGGAACGTGGCGTGCTTACCACACGACCCCCAATATATCGCAGTCTGGCAAGCCTTGGTCCTTTATAGACTGTAACGCCATGGTAGTGTCATATTTATGTAATATTTATCTCTGTGTTGAAGGAGAGCAAATGGTTTGGTTTGAATGAACAACTAGATTTGGTTGAACACTGTATTATGTAAAAAGTGACCCTGACTGCCTGGACTTTACACTAAAATGGTAGAGTGATAAAGGGTAAGGTAAATGATACGTTGTGACTGACGAGTGATCTCTGTTGTAAATCTATCTCCCGTCGCTGTATTTATGCAGTTTCTCCCACTCTAGTCCGAGAGAGTGGTCCTGTCATTTTTGTCTCTCTTTCACCAATATAATGGGGTATATTGAAGGAGAGAAAATGGTTTGGTTTGAATGAACAAGTAGATATGGCTGAGCACTGTATAATGTAAAAAGTGACAATGACTGCCTGGACTATACACTAAAATGGTAGAGTGGTAAAGGGTAAGGTAAATGACACGTTGTGACTGGCGAGTGAACTCTGTTGTATATCTATCTCCCGTCGCTGTATGTATGCAGTTTCTCCCACTGTAGTCTGAGAGAGTTGTCCTGTCATTTTTGTCTCTCTTTCTCTGCTATGGATCCTCTCTTTGGATCTTATTACAATATATAATATTACATGGAAGATAGACTAGAAAATGAATAGGAAAGGCCATTTTTACTGGTTGCTAGCATCAATTTCCCCGCAGTATTCCCTAAATTTTTTAGGAATGAAGAATGTTTCAAACAAAAAATTGATATCCTCTGTATACATGTGTAGATTCAAAACTTGAAGCAAATAATTGAGCAAAATGGTGAATTTTTAAAAAATCCATTCTAGTAAAGTCTTGACTTTTTATTGACAAATCTTTACTGAAATCTATTACGATCCCTCGTAACTACCAAAACGATATTCGATTTTTTTAGTGTGAAAAGCTTTTATCAGACAAACTCATAGAATGTTCAACGTTTTTGAGATTCAACTCTTACTATTAAAAATCATAATGGAAATTTGATAATTTACTTTTCCTTACCCAAAAATATTATTTCAAATTTTTCCAAGCACCTCCTTGTAACATATTTTGTAATCAATAAATAGAATAAATTAAAGTAATTTGTTATTTATTTATGATTTCAGGTATTGGACCACATGGTGCAGGCCCAAACTTCTTCTCAGGTCTTCAATTTTGGTAGAAATATAGTTTTCAATTTATTATCTACATACATCACTGCTGTTACACAAAAATGAAAATTACAGCTAAAAAAAAAAAAAAGTATATATATATATATATAATTTCCTTCGAATACTCTACCTCTACTTTTTAAACTAGTTTAAAGAAAAGAAAAATAATTTATTGTTATAGCTTTCAAATTTTTTTTCCCTCCCTTTATTATTTATTGTTATTTCCCTTTTGGCAATTATTAAAGTAATTAAGGATTCCTATTTTTATTGCACAATACTCTACATAATAACTGTTTAATTACTCCATTAGTAAACAATATATTTAACCAATAATATTGATTAAAACTTAAAAAAAAAAGCACAGAAATAAAAGTGTACTACAGTACATTTTTTTATTAAGTAAACAATTTATTTTTTATATAGTAATATGAATTTGCATATTTAAGTAAACAAAAGAACTTATTTACTAGTCATAATTTATATATATAATTACAGTTTTATGTTAGAGAGGAAATAAAAATAGTATATATAACAGTATTCCATTAATGTTCCAAACTAAAACTTGCCAAAAGTAAAAAAAAAGTTTGGAATTCAATTTCAATTAAATAAAATTTATTATCAATAGTTATTGTTATAAAATGAATAAATAAATAAAATAAAATAAAAAAAAGTTTGCAATTAAATAAATATTTATTAGTTTAAATATTTAATATTTAGATATATTAATTTATTTATGTTATTATTTATTAGCTTTTTGATTTCATTTTTATTTAGTTAATTTATACAAGAATGATTATGTTATAAGAATGTGTGTGAAAGTTTTGTGACTTTTGTTTTAATTGATTTGAAATTTGTCTTGTACAATGTTTTTTTTTTTTTTTTTTTTAAAAGAAAAGTGCAATTAAAATTATTAATAAATTTTGTATGATTGTTTTAGTACTAGTCTGGTTGTGATTATAAATATAAATAAAATGCATTATACATTTATTTATTTATTTATTATTAAAAAAAAAAAAATCCTTTGATACCATCTTGGATTAAGTTTAGTTCATAATTGCTCTATGAATTTGGTTCTATAAGTGTAATGGAGTTGATGAGGAGAGAAATTAGGTTGATTAACTAAACGAGATATGAAGATACTGTTATAATTTAGCTATAAGTTTACACTGACTGCACTGGACTTGTAATGATTTTATAAAATAAAAGGTGGGAGTAGAGATATGACACGATGCGATGTGCATGGTTGAATCTGATAGATAGATGTCTAGATCTCTCACTGGCTTATATACAGGTTCCTTACTCTAGCCTGCTTAAGTCAAACAGTACCTATAGAATAAAAGGTGGGAGTAGAGATATGACACGATGCGAGGTATATGGTTGACTTTGATCGATAGATAGATGTCTAGAGCTCTCACTGGCGTATATACAGGGCCTTTACTAGCCTGCTTAAGGTCAGCAGAGTACCGTATAGGAATAAAAGGTGGGAGAGCGATATGACACGATGAGATGGAATATGGTTGAATCTGATAGATAGATGTCTAGATCTCTCACTGGCTTATATACAGGTTCCTTACTCTAGCCTGCTTAAGTCAGAGAGTACCTATAGAATAAAAGGTGAGAGTAGAGATATGACACGATGCGATGATTGATTGAATCTGATAGATAGATAGATGTCTAGATCTCTCACTGGCTTATATACAGGTTCCTTACTCTAGCCTGCTTAAGTCAGAGAGAACCTATAGAATAAAAGGTGGGAGTAGAGATATGACACGATGCGATGTGCATGGTTGAATCTGATAGATAGATAGATAGATGTCTAGATCTCTCACTGGCTTATATACAGGTTCCCCACTCTAGCCGCCTGCTTAATTCAGAGAGTACCAGTGAGGGCCTGCTTTCTCTCTCTTTACTATTACTTATTTCTTCCAAACTCACTGTAACTATATCTCTTTCGTTTTAATTGTTTGATTTTTTTTTTTTACTTTCTCTTACTCCTAGTAAGAGGAAGTATTGTAATCGTGTCAAATTTTCGATATTGAGTTTTCACCGGAAATATCCGTTTTGAAGTGCCCTGAGTAAAAAAAAAGTGGTTTTTAGAAAATGGCCTGTATGTGTGTTTTGTGCGTTGAAACTTGATAATCCGTTTAGGTATCACCATAGGATCTGACAATAGATTATTTGTCAATTCCTCAACCGGAACTTCCACTTTACTAGTTTTTTTTTTTTTTCACTTTTTCGCGATTTTCTCAAAAATGGATCCGACGATTTTCTTGAAACCCCATACATTAACTACACATACAAAGATGTACAACTTTTATTTAAAACATTTCTCTGGAAAAATTCATTTAAGGGCACTTTTACGGGAGGGGTGGGGTTATTTTTTTTTCCTATAAAGTGCTATCTTAGTTGATTATACAATTGTATCATCTAAACAAAATTAATTAGAAATAAATAGAGGGTCAAATTTCCGAGTTTCAAGAAAATGAGTTGAATTAGAATTAGAATGATGCGGGGGGAGACTCAAACTCAGGCACTGCAGCCTCCCATTGAGGCTTATTGTACCAACCCCTCGAAACCTAGTAGAGGAAGCTCCCCTCTTCATGAGTCCAGAACCTTCCCCACCAGTCCTTCTTGGAGTACGATTTCCTCCGGTCTCAACGTGCCGAAGATCTCCTACCGCAATCTGCCGATTGCAACGCAAACAGCAGGTGAGAGGCTTTTTCCTCCTCCTCCTGACACAGTCTGCACAAGGGCTCTAAATCCACCAATCCCACCTTGAGCAGATGTTCCTTAAATCTACCATGCCCAGTAAACAGGCCCGTTATCAGAGAAATCTGATACCTGCTCAGACCCAGAGTGTCTCTTCTACACAGCTCTGGCATGACCATTTTGTTGTGTTTTGCCCCAGTACTTAGTCGCCAGTGACGATTATGATCTCTCCGATCCATTCTCCCCTTCGCCATACTCTTGGCTATTCCCAGAACAGGTTCCGGCCCACAGAAGGGAGTATTCGCTCTCTCCCTGGCCAGTTGGTCGGCTATTTCGTTACCTTTATTATCCTTATGCCCCGGCACCCATACTAGCCGAACTTCGTTGTGCCGGGATAATGCCTTCAGGGAGTCTCTACACTCCCTGACAAGGGAAGAAGTAATTCTGAATGCCCGAAGTGCATTCAGCGCAGCCTGGCTGTCCAAGAAGATGCATATCTCTCTATTCCTAGAGCCCATACGCAAATTCTCCTCAGCACAGATCGTTATTGCATAAACTTCAGCCTGGAAAACCGTGGAGTATCCACCGAGGGGCCTCGCAATGCGTACCTCCGTCTTAACTTCATATATTCCGGCTCCAGTTCCGCAGGCCATTTTGGACCCCTCCGTGAACCAGGATCCCCCAGTTTGGCCCCGTTTTTTCCAACATTTGGCCCATTCCGATCGTGACGTTAATATCACTTGGAAGGGGAGCTCAAAGTGAAATGTTGGACAGCACTCCTCCCCAGCCATCCTAAAGATAGGGCCAGGGTCAAGCTTCTGAATAATGTCCAAGTGCTTGGCTAGGGAGCTTCTTTGCTTCCAATGGCCATTGTTCATTAGTCTGTACGCGCTAGCGCTCACCTCCACTTGTATCAAAAGATACAGTGGAGGCAACCCCAGCAGTACCTCCAGTGCAACCGTTGGGGCCCTACAAATGCCCCCGAAATCAGCAGGCATGCCAGCCTTTGCACCCGAGACAGGTTCTTCCTCGCAACCTGCTGTTCCGTTTTATGTCAACATCGACGCTGCAATAACCCCTTAATGAAATTCAACATTTACGTGGACATGCCTAAATTAACCAGCTTATAGAAAAGTGACCTTCTGTCTATGCTATCAAATGCTGCCCTAAAGTCGACAAAGAATGCGTACACCTTCCTATTAGCACCGGTCGTCTGAGCCCATTTTAATTGTATAGTATTGTATAAGGAGAAAATGTGATGAATGGTGGAATAACACCAATTCATCACTAACACAATTCATACTTAGTAAGGTTACACACGCTGTTATATTTGTACTGGACAAGCTTGTTCTCCAACCAATATTTTTATCAAACTTAAAAAGTTTACTTAACTTTTAGTTTAGAGAAATACATAGCAGCGTCTGCTGTATCGGTTACGTCACCCCGGACAAAAAGACAAATTGCCGCCGCTTAAGAATATATACACTACCGATCAGAAGTTTGGGATCAGTTAAAAAATTGGGCCTTGAACTACTTCACTATAGTCGATCGTGTCCAATTGATATTCTTAAAGTTGCTCTTAAATATGCCGCGACAAGTCCCCAATAGTTTCGTTCGTTGGAAGTTGAATGACGGCAACTGAAAACCAAGATTTTTAATAAATCTAAAAGATTCTGGCTGAAGATTTTATCGATGTAAAGCAGCTCACCTCTGAAGATATGCTATAGAAGACTTACGAAGCTTTTGGATGGTTCTGACATTTCTTTTAACTGGGTGGCTCTTGTGAGAGAAATGCTTTATTCTGTAGGAGAGCGCAGGACATCTGGGAGGCGCAGCATGCGGTCGTGATCTCTAATAACTTAAAAAATCTTTCTCTAAACTGACATCAATGAAGGACTTAACTCTTCATATAACATCCACTATAGATTGATAAGTCCCTTGGCTAATGGTAGTTCATATGTAAATATTAGGTGGAATATCATTAAAACCAGATTGATAGCTCAAATTAGACTAGTTAGTGATCGTCACCCTAGGATTCTTTATAATGGGATAGCCCATTTATTTGATCCTAAAAGAGTTGCTTTACTTGTGCGGTGGGCAAAAATGATAATATTATGCACTTTATTTTGGAATGCCCTTATTATAAATATTTGAGAAGAGGTTGTTAAATAGGTATTTTCCTTCATACAGATTTTATGTTTTTGCTAGCTTACTAGATATAGAAAATAAAGAAAAGTTAAACCATTTATTTTATTTTATCTCTAAGGCTCTGGAGGAAAGATATACATAGGTTTGTAAAGGTATTATTTAATACCTACGAGGAGATCCCTCAAACTCCTTCCCTAAAATAAGTTGTAGAAATGAATAAAGTCTATTTAAATCATACTATCTACTAGTGTTACTATCATGTAATGTTTGTAAAGTTTCTTCTTGTAACGTTTGTACTTTTTGTTCAGCTTTCCGCAGACATCAATCTCTTGCTATAGAAAATGTATAGTTTCTTTAGGCAATAAATAAAAAAATATTGAATGACATTTCTCAAGAAATGTTTTAAGCAATTGGACCAGCCATTTCAAGAGATTTTGAAGCGGCTTTCAAAAATATATCAAATACAATACTCAAACAAATACCAACAATGAAGGATGGATTGCTGTTTGAATCTATCCTTCATTAGTCTTAAATTTCTCATTTTAACATTGTATCTAAGTTATTACATACGATACAATTAATGTGCGCAGCCCTCTATAGCTTCTAGCTGAAAAATAAATGTAAAAAATCTGAACCCTCTCACGAAAAAGAAATGAGGGAAAAATATCATATCAAGCATTCTTGGCAAATAATATGCCAAGAATTATCTTAATAGCTTGCGAAAGAAATATAATGTAGAAAAAAGATAAATAAATATTTGAATTTTATTAATTATATTAATATATTCATTTATTTCTAGATTAAAAATGAAGTGTAAGCTTTTTTTTTTAATTATAATGTATATTTACATAATTTTTTCAGTTTTTCTGATTTTCTCCATAAAAACACTGACGAATTTTATTTAATTTAATTAAGACAGATTTTTTTTTGTTTTCTAATTAATAAAGTAATAATTTATTAAAATTAGTATATTTGTAGTTATAAACATGGCC
>JAAEAF010009116.1:0-50109 GCA_011037195.1 Triatoma infestans
GAAATCGGCTTATCGATCGATGAGAACTTGGAATCGTGCCTAAAATTAAAAACAACAACATACAAACCTGACTTACCCTTACTTTCCAAGGAAATGCAAGGCCATTGTTCACATTAGTGGAGTATTTGTAGTTTTTTTTAAGGATACCTTTTATATTATTTAACTTGTTATATTTTTAAATAAATATTATCTTTATATAAGTATGATACAAGTTTTATTTAATGTACCGTTAGTTAAACTAAGACATATTTAGCAAAGTGTACTTTTAATCCTAATTATTTTCATAAAAAAATGTCTCTACTAAAGCAAAGTTTAAGTTCGATTTTGTATTGTTTATATTTGGCTCTTTTGGATGACGAGTTTGCCGACCACTGCCTTAGAGACCTTTGAGCTAATCCCTTCCCTCAGTAAAAGAAAGGTGCTTACATATTTCAGTCAAGAATTTTTGTTTTTCTGCCTTTATTTTGGTCGTTTCCTGAAGAAACAATAGATGAACCACAAAAACAATAGGAATCTTAGGCTAGTAGTATCTATCTCAGCAATAAACTTATATCGCAACTTGTATCAGGGTTTTCACAATTAACCTTCTAAATAAGGTCCATATCAGCATCTTGTGGATGAATGTTTTTTAAGAAACGATGAATGTAAAAGGGACGATAAAGATTTACCCATCAATTAATTATTTTTCAAAACATATCAGAATTAAACAAGCAAGCTTCAAAGTATAATTTAAATCTGGTGTGAAACACTCACACTACTTTTTCTTATTGTGATTCTTAGATTTTCTAATTGGTAAACCTCTTCAAATTTGATATTTATATCTTTAATTGGATTTTTGCCTTTAATATCAATTCAGATGTTTTAACTGGATAGATAGAGCAAGAGACATTTATTTTGAGTTGTACGCAAATCGCGATTACTCTACTAGGACACTACTAAAATTAATATTTGGAAAAATATTTAATAAAAGCATCATTTCAAATAAAATTGTTAAGATATAATATAGTCGACGGATTTAGTGCAATTAGTACAGGTATACTTACAACGTTTAAAGAAAATGATTGGATTTAATATAACGAAAAACGGAAAAATACCTTCAGTGAAATTGTAGAGCATCATTTAATATTCCTTGTAGAATGGAGCCTGTGATAATGTCAGAATTTACGATATACAAACCCTCATCAATTTCCACACTGGCTGTTGGCGCTCATATTGGCAAAATCTGAACTTTAGTGTGTAAAAGTACCATTTTGCTCACATGTTATATAAATAATTATTATTTAAATGGATTATTTGCCGATTCTATTATATGAATATTCAATATATAGAAATTCAAGTTCGATTTATTTTTAGATTAATTGTGACGTGATATTCAGATGGCAAAAATGTTACGATTCATTTGATTTTATCGTATTTATGTTTTATTCATTTATATATCTACCATTTTGACATTTATATCATGGTTATAATATATATTTATAAAATTTGCGTTTAAAATTTAGGAGCCGTTTTTTTTGAGAAAATAGAATCAATTTTGTCATCCATAATTCCGTTAATAAATTTTTCCTCAAATTTGGTATATATTAAATTCTATTCTGGAGTAAATATATAAATATATAGACATATATATGTGTCTAATAATATATCTATTTTATAAAATAGTAAGCTATTTTGTGTCACGTTTTTTGGTTATGTTTTACGGTCATGAATAACGGTCATAATTTTGGTCACGTTTTTGTAAAATGCGTTAATATTGCAAATACGGTTGGACGGATTTTCAAGCAGTTGCACCATTTGATACAGATATTTCCTAAGAATATTAAGAGGGGTGAGGGGTTGGACGACAGGGGGAGCGGAGACACCGTAAAATACGTTAATATTGCCAATTCAGCTGGTGGGATTTTCAAGCGATTTGCACCAGCATTTTCTTAAGAATTTTAAAAGGGGTGAGGCGTTTTTCTAGAGAATGTTAAGTCCTCACCCCGGAGGGTTGGGCATAACTGCATGCCATGCAAGAATGTACATGCCAAGTAATAATTTTAACACAATTTATAAATTTGTATTATATGCGGTACGATAATAAAATTGGGTGAGTTTTTCGCATCAGATTTATTCCCAAGGTTTGTTAAAAGCAACCCCACCCCTCCAAAGACGTGTTAAGCTGCCAAATTAGGCAGCTATATAATTAGACATGTTGTTGTGAGGGAATGGAAGAGGGCGGAACAATTCCCGAAGGCAAACCAGCCAACTTCTTCCCCCAGCACAGATACACTGGGACTCTACTATCATCATTGCGAAACCTAGATCACCACAAAACCTCTCCTCAGCTTGTAGTGCGGAGTCAGGACTAGGCCGGGCTGGCTTTTGCAGAGGGAGCAAGTCCTCTACATAAAGGCCTAGAATGGTCACTGGCTAAGGCCTTGGACAAGCAACGCTTGAGCATCACCTACCACATCCTCTTGGCACTAGTTTGGTAAATTATAATTAGACGGATTTTCAAATGGTTTGCACCATTTGACTCAGACTTTTCTTGAGTATGTTAAGTGGGGTTAGAGATTTGGCGCTAAAGGCGGCAGAGAAGAGGAGCCTCCATGAAATGCGTTAATATGAAAAATTCTACTGGACTGATTTTTCAAGTGGTTTTCATCATTTGACACAGAATTTTCTTGAGAATGGTAGGAAGGGTGAGGGATTTACTGAGTTTATTCATGTATTATGTGCACGTATATGTGGGTGTTTGTGCGTGTATGTGTGTGTGTGTGCTTTAACAGTATAAAATAAAGCCATGAAGTTCGAACTTGATTATTCATATACTTATTAACAGAGAAATTGGTATTAGCGAATGCTGCTGCCTTGCGGGTGAGTGGCAGGGAAAGATTACAGAGGTGCGGATATTCTCTGATCGTCAGCCGCACTGAAGCTTTGAGCGAGCTGTGTTAGAAATTGGTTGGAGAATATAGGAGAAGGCTTAATGCCTTAGTTCGGATGGGAAAGTGCAGCTCTATTGGGTACCCGGACATGCGGGAATAGAGGGCCGTGAGAGGGCGGATCGGCTGGCTAGGGAGGGACGCTCTTTACCTTTTTTGTGGTCCCGAGCCAGCCCTTGCCGTAACTAAGAGGTTTTGTGATAGTCAGATCAGATTTTGGGAGACGAGGGTTTTTAGAGAAATGCTGGGTGGACATGTAGGGGTGCCTCCAGGCTAAAAGATTCATCAAAGGAACCAAGCAGGGGGTTTCAGATTACCTCCTGTCCCTTAGTAGGATAGGACAGAGGATCTTGGTGGGTGTAGTGACCGGACATACATGGGTGTCTAGTCATTTGCGTAATATAGGGATGACGTCTAGTCCTATATGTAAGAACTGTGATGATGGAGTTAGGGAAACGGGGTATCAGTAATTATGTCAGTGTCCCGGTTTCGCTGGCACCTAGGTTTCTTGTATTTGGGAGGGCACCACTCTCGCGGGGTTGCCTGGGTGAGTTGGAGTTGAAGGATGTCTTGGGATATTGCAGATAGACCGGTAGACTACCGGGAGAGATTAATTAGGGGGATGAATGGGGGGGGAAATGGGGGATAAAAGCTATATAGGCTTAGGTCCCAAGCCAATAGGCACCCAGTTTTCAATAATAATAATAATAATAATAATAATAATAATAATAATAATAATAATATTAACAGGGAAACTAAGAAGTAGGTTTAGATTTGTTACAATTTTTCTATATACGTATTTCTTAAATACCTTGAAAACGGTGAGTCATAGTTTGGAACAGCTCATTTCCAATCCAGTTTTAGTCCATTTAATATACCATTTATAGTAACCATGGTGACAGATTCTAAATAGTCACCTCTTGTACTTTCAAAATGTATTTATTTATTTATTTTTTGCTTCTGGGATACAATCCATAGCAAGGAGTGGGGCATACAATGAACTGTAATGACGAAAAATATAAATACAAAATTAAAAAAAAATATAAACCTACAAAAAAAGAAAGAAAAAAAAGATAAAACATAGAAATAGTATAAAATAAAAACAGAAAATACATAGTATAGGATAAACAAACAGAAAACCAATCTTTTACATTGTACATGTACACATCTATATATATGTGTGCATATAAAGAAAGAGAAATTCAAAAAGAACTATAATGGGTCAAAGAATTAGTTAAAATCTTTACCAGAACTTTCTTAATGAGACAGCTTTATACAGAATAAATATATATCATTTATCTTGTGAGTATCGAGATTTGATAAAAGACATTCGAAATTATCACGGCTGCTTTTATTATTTAATATATATTTATTTAAATAAAGTTTTCTGTAGGTTAGGAAAGAGGGACATTCAACCAAAAAGTGAATTAAGTTATCAGGTCTCGGATAAATCACAATATGTGCAATGCAAATCTTGTCTAAATTGGATTTTTTCTCCTTTAATAATAATTCTTGCCAATTTATCACATGCAAGTCTTAATTGTGACATCAATTTAATTTTAACAAAATGTACATTGCAATGCAGATAATCTTCACTTATCCCAAGATATTACTAATATTTCGGAAAGATAAATTATATCTAGCATTTATTAATAATTCAATATCTTTACTCATACAATGGTTTTACATAGTTTCTACTAAGCTATTAATGTTACTTGATACAATTTCAGAGTTTTGACTATCCCAGATATATCTAGCGCCAACCGAGCAAAGCATCTCTTTCAATTCAAACGCCCAATTCAATGGTAAATTCTTGAGGTCTATGATTTGTAATAATCTTTTATAACATTGCACTTTCAAAATGCAATTTTTTTTGCAACTATTTTTGAGAAAATCGCAATAAAATATAAAAAAAAATTTGCAGTAATATATACACTTCTAGTTATAGATTTTGATCTTCTTGTCGGATGCGATGGTGATACTTAACGGAATATTAAATTTGATCTTCCTCCGATGTTTTTTTTTGGGGGGGCACACATACAAAGAGCATTAGCTAATTAATTTTTTTCTTAGTAGGGAGCTCTTCAAAACCTAATTTCAAAAATTTGCGTGATCATACTACCAAACTTTTACTAAGTGGGATAAAGTTCAAATGTTTTAAAAAAATAAATAAAACAAATAAAATAGAATAAAATATTTTAAAAGATAATAATAAAAATTATTCAAAGTAGAAAGAAATACGTGACAATTTTCATATGCTTAATTTAAATATCAAGTACATTAAGGGGAACATTACCCAGAAAACTCTTAGTTAAAGAATTCACAACTTTTCTACTTTCAAAAACTTGCAAGTACTCACTCATAAATAATTTAAATCAAGCAAACTATATATATATATATAGATATATTTTATTTTAGTATAAACTTTCTCTTAACTTCTTGCAAGTTTTTTTTTTTTTTTTTTTTTTTTTATATTTACATTAACTACCGCTTCTTTCGTGATTTCTGGCAAATATTCAGTACGTAGCATATTAGGTAGGAAAACTTATCTGATTTGAAAATTGCCTACGTTTCGAAACATAATTTTTCAACTTTTTCTTGAAAAAAAGAAAAGAAAGGATTTTCGACGTTTTTACTTTCTCTTATTGCGGAGAGAGATAATATTGCAATAAGTCGCAGGTAGCTTAAACCTTGGATTCCGTATCCAAGGAAATGTAACTTTATTGAATGTTTTTTTTTTTTCATGTTCCGTGATTTTCTTGAAACTTCATATACCTATTTTCGCACATAAATTACCTATCACTTTTATTTCAAACTTTTTCCCGGGAAAATTGAGTTTAGAAGGGTTCTGGGGGGGGTGGTGAAACAGTAGCGTTATGCTTTTCTCTAAAGTGCTACTTCGGTAAAATATATGTTTTTGACCATTTACATAATATTAATACACATTAAAAGTTTTGATAGAATTCGAAATTTAAAGAAAATCGATTAACCAAAAAAAAAAAGTGACTTTACGCATAGATTTTCTTTGTACTTGGAATGCTTGTATAATGGATGTGTTAGGTGGGGAGAATTTAGGTCTGGTTGATGAAATGACAAAAACTGGGTTAACACTGGTTAACTATGTATAATAATAATGAGACACAGTCCTGCCTGGGACTTTACAATAGAGAATGGTTCAGGTAGAGTGATATGAAAATGACACGTAGTGACTGGCCTAGTTGATGAACTTGTAGTGGTAGAACGAAATAGAAAAATAATAGTTTTGAAAAATAGTTTAGAATCTCCAGACGCACCTAGCCCAACTCCCAGACCTGGTTAGTTAAATGGCGAATCAAAAAAAATCAAAGTACTTAGTATTAAAGCATCAGAGACATTTTCCGTGTAGCCTGCTTCATTTTGTGGTCATCGACCGGTTTCGGGCGTTCGCCCATCTTCAGGATGCGTTTTTTAGTCAGTGTGACAACACAGACTAAAAAACGCATCCTGAAGATGGGCGAACGCCCGAAACCGGTCGATGACAACAAAATGAAGCAGGCTGCCACGGAAAAATGTCTCTGATGCTTTCCAGCTCTGCGGAACCAACCACCACAACAAATACATAGTATTTAAGCTTCGACGAAAAATCCTACCACCTGCATTCATTAAACAAATCCCTATTCAATCAGCCAACATTGTACGTTACCTTGGACTATACTTGGACAGACGATTAACATGGAATCCACATACCAAACTGAAAAGACAAGAAGCTAACCAACGCAATAAACTCCTCGCAAGGCCTCATTGACAGACGATCAAAACTAAACTTAAATAACAAAAGACTTTTATATCTGCTGTTACTAAGACCAATTTGGTCATACGGTATTGAAGTATGGTGATCGACTAAACGTTCCAATTCCCAACGCATCCAATCCTTGTAGTCAATAATTCTTCGCAAAATTCTTAATGCTCCATTGTTTATATCTAACCTCACTATCCACAATGATCTAAACATTCCTTTTGCCAACGACTTAGCGAAATCTCGTTTCCTCAAATTTCATTCCTCTACAGCAGCTCATTCCAATTCTCTTATAGAACAGCTCTCTTGTCCTACAATACCTAGCAATCCCCTAAGGAGATTGAAGAGGAGATGGCACCGCGATCTACTATTGTCATGACACAGTGAAAAAAGTCCCATGATAACGGAGTGTCACTGGCTTCTCTAATCTAAACACCCTATTACTGTATTAACTATCATCATATTTACTTGTTGTAACTATTGTTATAGTTGTAAATTTCAAAAAAAAAAAAAAAAAAAAGAAAAGAAAAGAAGAATATTTTATAGTTTGAAAAATCTAATTTTGTTAATATATTAAATAGTGAATTTATTTTCAAAAAGAGTGTATTTAGAGTCAGGTATACTACAATCTAGGCCATTGCTATTAGGGAAACAAAGGCACAAGAACCCGTTAAATTAATATAATGCTACTTGGCCAACTGTTTTGTTAAAAAGGGCATTCCTTCAGACAGTCTGTATTCCGCTTCCAAAGCCAGAACACTTCAGAAATCGCTCAGTGCCAGTGATAGATATTTGCGTTTATTCGAGATATACATCAGATTTATTAAAATATAATTGTGATATTGTAATATACTTAAATTTGCTTAGAGAATAATATAACTTAAAAACAGATTTGTTGTAGACACCAAGGAGAACACATCAGAACAGTACCAAGTTTTAAGTTATAACATAAGAGTTTTGTACTTAATTACAGAGTTATTGAATAGCATTTAAATATCTTTAAAGAATATATTTAATTTAATCTACCAGTGTTTACTTAATTATTCTTATTACTTCTATCTCAAACATACATACAAGCCCTTTTACAAACCCGTTTAAGCCACTACAAATACACTATCACCAATCACATATCAAACTATAGTGAACTATATTGAACTGTCTTTAACTGTATCCCCACGGACTGTCCGTCGCTGTATTTATACAGTTTCTCCTATTCCAGTCCGAGAGAGTGGTTGGGTTCGTTTCTTTTCTCTTTACTCTCATTGGTTGCTGTTACACTTGCTTTATAGATAGAAACAATATCACTTTTATTTGAAACATTTTTCTGAAAAAAAAAAATTATTTTTGGCTAATTATGCGGAATTGTTTATATGTAGTTGGTTTAGTGTTTTTTAGAGCTCTCTACTGGGGCATAATATAATCATCACTTCTCTACCTGCCAAGATTAGTAAGGTTGAATACTTATATCACATCACCTATATATTTTCTATTATATTTAAAATGTGTCTTTAAAGAAAATGTGTAACTTTATATAAAATAATTATATTAATAGAAGTAAGAGAAATTAATTTTATTAATATAATTGCATATAATAGTCATGTGAATGTTTCACACCAAATTTATTTTACCAATATTTAGATATTATTTCTATTAATATGTAAATGTGTGGAGGGTTTACACCAATTTATAGTTCAGTTTATTGTTTATAAAGTGTTATGTTGTCCATTCATGTAAATAAATACGTATCTAACTAAATACACAAATTGTCCAAATATTGTTTGCCTTCAATCTCACATACAAAATAAACAAAATTGTTGACAAAAAAAAAACAAACAAAAAAAACATTAAAATTCTGCGCGTATAGAAAACATTATATATATATATAAAAAAATCCTCTCTTAAAACTCAAGATGCATTTAGTGATTTAAAGGGATACATTTGTAAAATTATATCTGCAACAAAGAGCTGCATATAATAAATAAACGTTTCCTGCAGTAAGAACATCTTCGTAGTATTATGTCATATCTTTAAGAATCTTTTATATAATTTATTTTTTTAAATTTTTTTTTTTTTTTTTTTATTGTATTGTTTCCAGTGTACTATATTATTTCCTCTTATTTGAGTAAGAAGGAAATAGCTTACCAAATTTTTGAAATTGAGTTTTAATTGGAAATAAATGTGTTCTCCAGATTTCCGGAGTATGGAAAAAATATTTTTAGCGAATGGGCTTGGTTGTATGAAGAAAATAACAGGAAAAATCCCGAAATGAAAAATCCTAGGAAGCTCAAACTTTATGTTCCGTTTAGTTACCACCACCATCAATTTAAAATTTATATACTATTATAATGGGATCCGAAACATTAAAGAATCTGAAGAGCGGTGAAATACACATAAAAAGAATCAAAAGTTAGTTACTCTTCACCTAGGCCAGCCTAGGAACGGAGAGTTTAATTCATATAAATAGAGCGCCAGCTGAAGAGTTAGGACAGTTTTACGATAGTTTACAACAGTATATCAAGTCAACAATGTATTTAGTACCTTCTTATTACTCAGCCAGTCTATCTCTTTACATTTCTTTCTGAAAGCCATAAGAACATATCATGATCGCTAGCATCAGCATCCTTAGCTAGCTCTCAACATCATCAGCACTAACTTTCTGCAACATTAGCTACTTTTCATCAACTTAGCTAGCTTCAACAAACCCAGGCTAGCTACAACAAAACTCGTCGCAAAACCAGATATACTACAAACATACATCCGCCAGCAGCACGCTCAAGTTCTTCAAATATGAAAAATTTCTTCAGGAGAAAGAATGATGTACTGGGACCGGAATCATTAAAGATTCATAGATTCTGAAGGGCGGAGAAGCACACATTAAATGAATCAAAAGTTAGTTACTCCCTACCTTGGCCAAGGCTAGGAAGGGAGAATTTGATTCATGTAAATAGAGCGACACTTGAAGAGTTTAGGACAGTAAACGATCGAGTTTACTGCAGTACATTCAGACGGCAACCTATCTTCCTATCTTCTTATTACTCAGCCAGTCTGTTTCTTTATGTTTCTCTCGCTACCTAATTTATAACTTAACTAGCCTAAACCCTTCTACCTTAACTCTAACTTGAAATTCATTATGCAATGTTCATCATACTATCTAGTTTATTTCTCTAAAATCCATTCCCTCTAATTCTCTTTCCTTCTCACATCCATTATACTATCTAAAAAAACATGAATGTATGTCTTTTTTATTTGAAACAATTCTTCAGAAAAAAATTATTTTTGGTAGGGTTGCAATTAGGGTAGGGGATCTTGGGGAAGGAGTTGCAACGCTAACTTTACCTCTTAAGTGTCACATTAGTGAAATCTATTGCTCCATTAAGGATTACATTAAAATCCTTGTTAGAATTCAACTAAATTTGAAAACATTCCTTAATCGGAAGTGCGACTTTGCAATATTGTTTTTTAAATTTGTTGAACTTTTCTCAAAAATAAAGATTATCTTTAATCTTGGAAAGCTAATTGCTAATTTATTTGAGATTGAATTTTGGGCAAACTAAGACGTTAGTTTTGTCACTAAATTGTGTAAATAATATTTCTAGGTTGTTGTGGTGGTTGGTTCCGTAGAGCTGGAAAGCATCAGAGACATTTTCCTTGGTAGCCTGCTTCATTTTGTGGTCATCGACCGGTTTCGGGCGTTCGCCCATCATCAGGATGCGTTTGTCAGACAGTGTGATAACACAGACTTGCACAGATCAAATTCAGTTTATACACTGACTGGTCTTTTTAATTGTATTTTAAAACTAAACTCTTAAACTAGGTCAAGGGGAGGTATGGTAGCTGGGTGGAAAAGGAACACGTGTTTGGGTTGTACCGAACATATCAGATCATACAAGTACAACTAACTTAGACTCAAATTATGCCAATCATCTAAAAACAAACAAACACAAACTCGATGACATCACGACCACGATGAAGCTAATACATTCTGGCCAAAAAGGACGACGACTTGACATAATAGAACAATTTGAAATATATAAACACAAGACACAAAACTTAATAAACGAACAGACAAAATTTGCCAGTGAACCATTATTCAAAACACTCTTCCCACAACAATAAAAACGCAATTACCTGCACAAGTAGTACACATGGAACAAATAGTTCTTAAACAGATTATACCTTTAGTTTAGTTAAAAAAAAAAAGAAAGTATGCGTGCGTACGTGCATACATGGAGAGTGTGTGTGAATGTTGTGTAAAGAGGTGAAACGTCGAGTGGAATGCATAGTTATAAATATGTACATGTATATGTGGTATATATACAAATATCATATATGTATATATATGTATAATACATATATATATAACATGATATACATGATATCATGATATACATTATAATATATGCTATGTATATGTGTATGGTATTTGTTTAGTATATGTATGTACTGTAATATATATGGTATAATATATACATATATATATTACATAGTTATAAATATTATAAAATAGGCTTGGTATGCTTATGTGGATTTAATTTTTATTATTTTAATCGCTTAATTTTAAATTGTGTTAGCTTGAAATCGTTATTTTATTTAATTTTAAAGTTATTCTGATTATTTAATTGTCAAGTGAATCTCCCTCAAACAACAGAGTTTAAAAATTAGACACCCACGTTTTGTTTCCATTTTAAGGAAAGTTTGCCCTTTAACAACCCAAACACGTGTTCCTTTCCCATCCAGCTACCATGACTATACCTCCGTTTGACCTAGTTTAAGAGTTTAGTTTTAAAATACAATTAGAAAGACCAGTCAGTGTATAAACTGAATTTGCTCTGTGCAAGTCTGTATTATCACACTGTCTGACAAACGCATCCTGAAGATAGGGGCCGAACGCCCGAAACCGGTCGATGACCACAAAATGAAGCAAGCTACCACGGAAAATGTCTCTAATATTTCTAGGCTTGATAGTAAGCGCTGTCACGCGGTCTAAAATGTAGTCATCACGATCAGCCTACCTGATAATGTGTTAGTGATTCATAGATATTTTATTTTGTTGATATTCAATGGAGCGGAATCTTATCTTTATATCTGCAAATTTTTTATATTAATTTATTTTTAAAACAAAATTATTTTTTACATGAGAATGTTATCAAAAGTTTACTTTATTATTTACAACTGAGAATTTATTTTACAGTCTAGCAATTGCTATCTAAATCGATTAAATGATTTCTTTTTCATTCCAAAAACGCTTCAGTGAGTTTCTTTAAAGTTGGTTATTTATTATACCTATAAAGGTCTTTCACTTGTTCAAGACGTATAGGTATATTTTCAATGAACTAGATCTTAGGGTCTGTTGGTGAAAGTATTATGTTAGGCTTTCCTTTTAAAGTGTTATTGTATTACAGCTTCCACTATCTAGGGCCCATTTAACACAATTAAATGAGTTCAATAAATTCCAAGGTTCAGGAATGTTTGTCAATAGGAAGTTGTGAATTGCAGAAGGAGAATATCTAGTTTTATCTTGTTTATCTGAGAAGACATATAACCATATTCTGCATTAATTTCTTTCTTTCTGTGAATTATAATACTAATTGAATTTGTTAATTTTTTCCCCGCTTCTATATTAAAGAAACAAAGCAGTAAATATTTATTGTTAATAATTATTGTATGTTTTGTATATTAATTACGATAAATCTTCACTTTCCACCCACCTATAGTTGATTATATATATATATAGATGATTTAAAAGTCTATGCGGCTGGAAAGTATCACCTCGAACATTTGCTCAACATACTTAAAAGTTTCTCCCAAAGGCATTAAAATGATGCCTCATTGAGCTGGAAAAATACCATACACAAACATATCTCAAAGAAGAAATCCGACCCATGGAATGCGCACACTAGATGAAGGAATAAAGATTGAAGCAAAACTAGCAGAAACTTAGAACTAGACTCGCATGAACAAGAGGACTTGAACATAAAGTATTTAAGGAAATTATGTGAGACAAGTTCTCAACAAGACTAAGGTCAGTCTGCAGTAGGAAGTGGGGCTTAATAGTAAGAATTTATTACGCACTGTGGTACACAGTAAGCCTGTACCTTCGGATAAGTGCAATTGTAACCTATAGTTCTAGAGATATTAAAAAGGCTGCTCCGATTTACTCAATCTACCCACGGCAAGCACATCCTCCATCAGCAGCAGAAAGTTTTAGTCCCTCTTCCTCGATCAGAAGTAGGAAGAGATACCGTTGATATCGTCGGTCTGCACGTTACACAATTAAAGAATGACTGAATATTTTTCATCACGACAAAGTGTCGGAATTGTTACGTGCAGTTGTGCAATTATTCATTGGACTTGAGTTACAGGGAGCCAACAGAGCGCCCTGGTTGGGGCGCCTCATGGAGAGCATGAGCAATACCCAGCGGTGCTGAATAGCGACGCTGTGGACAAAGAAGGACCCCCTTTTGTGGTTAACCTGCGGAAATTTATTCCCAGGAACGGTCCTTATTTGCTTTCAGGATTTTTTTTTTTTCCCCCAGATAATTTTTACATATTATTTTGCAACAAATATTACTTATCGACATACTCATGGTCAGTGACCGTCTGAGGGGTTGTCAAATTAATGTATTTATCTTTAGTGCAAATATCCAAATATTATTTGATATAATAAAAAAAAAAGGAATTAATTTTTATTTATTGAATTATTTTTCTTTTTAAACACAATAACAACTAGGGGTAACTTTTACATTAGTAGTTAAACTGTTGGACACAAAAGTACCTAAATTTCCATGCGTTCATACAAAAATTTATTAAATTTGGCCAGTCTTTGCCATTCAGATGCGAAACAAACTCGTCAAAACTCAATTCAACCTGTTTCATATATTGGTCACGGAACTCAGCCAAGATGGGGCAAATAGCCACGAAGTGATAAACATCCTCCACCTCCTTTCTGTTACATAACGAACATAGTGCGACCGCTTGATTGAAGGCTGATTTATTTAAATATAGCAGCTCCCCTCGCACTTTAAACAGCCAACTGCTTTCAGGAAAATAATAACACCAATACAAAAATAATGGCAATAATAATAAGATAACAAAAATAGTTATTGTTTATTTTGCATAGATCCCATAAGGAGATATTACCAAAATCCTTTATTGATAATATATAGTTTTCTAAAAAATAATGCAGAAAAATCATGCTCTCTTTAACACTAGAGCAGCCAAAATTTCTATCTACCCAGAAGCCCCATGATGTGCCTACCCAGAACCGCCATGGTGTGCCATTTAGACAAATGGAAGTTTTTTACATTTTTCATCTCTCACCACTGATATTTTAAAGTTTTATTAAATGTAATATTATTTTATATTTCTCACATTATATTTTGAAGATTAGAATTTGTAAATTGGATAATTAGGGTAATTAAAGAGAATTTATTTAATTAAATACATTATTTTTAATATTAGATTAGAGACTACAAAATAAATATGTTACAACTTTATCTATATGATAATGTTTAATTAATGCCATCATATAATAAAAAGTCAGATGCGTTTCTTTAAATCTATTAGTACCTCCAAATGCATTTATCAGATTAGAATCAGGTCGGATTCAGCTACTGTTCAGTATTTAATATAAATTTACATTTGCCGCCAACAGCGTATAATAATTTTATTTCAGAGGGAGTATTGTACTACCTTGATAATAAATAATTTACTAATCTATTAGGCTGTGTCCTAAGTGTAGAGAGGGAGTAACCTATGCTTTCTTCCTCTCAAGATAGCCACCATGTAAGACTCGTTTGAGCAAGTTGCAATGGGTATACTCGTACGCATAAGTTGTAAATCTGTCTATAAAATTCATGGCAGATCAATTGCCCTTAATAAATTGTGAAAACCCAAGTTCCGCTTCTGGTTTTCCTGTGTACTGTCCCTACGCTGGTTGTCTTGTTGATTAAGTGGCTACGGTTCTCTCGGCCTGCATGGGCTTATTGTGAAATCACATGGTTGTTACTTCCGGTTGAGTTTCCTGCCTTGTTTATAATGAATAGCTAAAGCAGGGGAGGGATTAGCTAAGTAATTAGCGCATTGGACTCCCATGCGGAGGTCCCGGGTTCGAGTCCAGTACTACCCTTAGATTTTATTCTTCCTAGGAGCCTCTACAGCTCATTGTTCGGTGATGGAAGGTGTCTGTAGCGAGAGAACACTGTCCGGAGGCCAGGCAGTGCACTGAGAAGGCTCCGGGCGCTAATGACCATAGATATGTTGACGCTTAAATTAAAAAAAAAAGAAATAGCTCAAGCAAAATTTGTAAAAATGTATTTTATTAATGGATTCTTTTTTTTTAATTAGAGAATTTCATTTTGTTTGTTGAAATAAGGTATTGGTTATTTTTCTTTATTTAGTTTTTTTTTTTGTTTTGTTTTATAATTGAGTTTTATAATTTATTTGTATTAATAATTTCTTTGTAATTATAATCTTTTTATAATTTCTTTGTATTGAGAGTTATTTTCACATAAGAGTTTTTTACCTATTTTCTTTTTACATCTTTTACTGTTCTTTATATTTGGAATTCACAATAATTATTTTTTCTACTCTTTATATACAATTGTTTATATATACTAGTTTTTCACGTAATTTGTATAACTGTTATTACTTGCATTATAATTAATACCATCATTTCATTGTTCCAGGCAATTTTGGCAAATAACTTTTTTTTTCTCGCATATTTGCCATAAGCACTCTTTCTTGCATTCTTCTCTGTTGATGTATCGTACATTTTAACTGGGGATTCAATATGAAGGTCCAATCAAAACCCGTTAAACAAATTTTTACTTTCTCTTACTCCTAGTAAGAGGAAGTATAGTAATCGTGTCAAATTTTCAATATCTAGTTTTCACCGGAAATATCCGTTTTGAGATCCCCAGAGTCCAAAAATGTGGTTTCTAGCAAATGGTCTGTATGTGTGTGTGTGGGTGCATGTGTCTGTGTATGAGTATGTTTGTGAACAGCATACTCAAAAACGAAAAAAATCTTAGAAAGTTGAAACTTGATATTCCGTTTAGGTATCACCTTGCGACTGACTTATCACGACTCACCAAAGTCGACCTACTTCAGGTAAAATCTTCAGTAACCCCCAGTTTATTCCTTCATCCAAAATTGTCTCCTGAAACTCTTCTCCACTCTAGACTGTCATCTTAATCCACTCTGCCGCGAAATAGCCTCCTAAGATCCCTCCATACATTACAGGCATAAAAGACTGAAACACATCCTATCGTAATATTTTTCCTATTATTATTATTATTCCCAAAAGGGGAGGGGAGTAAACCCTACGCTATCCAAAGCCCCCTCGGGCCCATATAGCTGCCCCTAAAGAATACCTACCACTGGGACTAGAATGAAAATCCAGGCCCAGGTTTTAACCATCTAAGTTTCACAACAGACCGAACAAATCGGACCAAAACCTTAAAAGGACACAGCTTAAGATCCTCTACCGACATCCTATTCCGGCCGAAGGTCCTAAACCTAATCTCCTCACAACCCAAACAATTCGTCATCAAATGCATGGGTGTTTCCTTCTCAGTTTCACAAACTCTACAAAAAGGGTCAGGCACAAGTCCCATTATATAGAGATGTCTCCTTAAACCACAATGCCCAGTGAGGAATCCAACCAGATACCTGAGGGAGGTCCGTGAAAGACATCGGACCCCACTACTCAAAGCTCCGTCCGGGCCCCCAATGAGCATTTTAGACTGCCGACAACCCACTGCACTCATCCATAAGGATGAGTGCTGTGAGGTCATCCACGTCTGAAAGCCCGACAAACATGTGTCAGAAGACACACCAACAGCAGGCTCTGGACCAATGAAAGGGAGAGAGGCACCTAATTTGGCAAACCTATCCACCTCCTCATTCCCAAAAATTCCCATATGACCTGGAACCCAGACCAGAAGCACATCCTTTAATGAAGAAAGATCTTCCAGTCTTCTAGAACATTCCAACACTAATCTGGAAGTGAAGACACATGAATTAAGCGCCTTCAACGCAGCCTGGCTATCCGAGCAGATACAAACACCTTTTAAATTAGTGTTACGCACCCTCTCATCCAAAATACAGCAAAGAATTGCATAAACCTCAGCCTGGAAAACGGTGGCCCACTCACCAAGAGGCGCTACCAAATGATCTCCCGTCTCAAAATAGACGGCAGCCCCAGACCTACCATCCATCCTGGAACCGTCCGTGTAGCATCGGAGATAATTCTCAGGAATCACACCAGACGGACCCAGGGTTAACCAATCTTCCCTAGAAGGCAACCTAACCCTGTAGGAATGACCAAAGACAAAAGTCTTCAAATTCCTATCAGAAGGGAAACCTGTAATGGGAATCCTTAAAAGCATCTCACGATAAATGGTAGAATGACCATATCGCTTACCCTGCCAAAAACCTGCCTGTTTAATTCTATAACAGGCTTTCATTGAATATTTTTCCTAAAGGTGCCAGGTTTTTTCCCTGCATATTGTACCTCGCCTTATCCCAAAAATCACTATACAAATATTGTAGGAAGGTTATAATGTTAATGTACATTGGAACTTCTATTAATTATTATTGTACATATTTTTGTAAATTTGTAATAAAGCTTTTTATCTATCTAGGTATCACCATGGGATCTGACAGTATGTTATCTGTCAAAATTCCTTTACTAGTTGTACCACTGTTATACAGATAGTACCCGCACTTTTTTTTTTTTGTTGCTTTATTGTGATTTTCTCAAAAATGGCTCCGACGATTTTTTTTCAATCTTGGTATATCAACTACACATAATAAGATGTACAACTTTTATTTAAAACATTTCTCTGCAAAAATTCGTTTAAGTGCAATTTTTATGGGGACTGGGTGGGATTATGTTTTTCTCTAAAGTGCTATTATAGTGGATTTTATGCAATTATACCATCCAAACAAAATTAATTAGAAAAATAAATAGATGGCCAAAAATTCCCAGTTTCAAGAAAATTAGCAAAAACCGGAAGTGCGCTCTTACTGAACAGTTTTTTTTTTTTTTTTTTTTTTTTTGTTTTCGATGAATTTCATTAAATTTAGTACACAAACTATAAAATTTGTCAATTATAATTTTGAAAACTGAAGTAAGAGAAAGTTGTGTATGTGTTTCACGCCAGATTTTTTTTTTTACTTTCTCTTACTCCTAGTAAGAGGAAGTATTGTAAACAAATTTTCGATATCGAGTTTTCACCAGAAATATCCGTTTTGAGGTCCCCTGAGGCCAAAAAAGTGGTTTTTACCAAATGGTATGTGTATGTATGTGAACAGCATAGCTCAAAAACGAAAAACCGTAAAAAAGTTGAAACTTGATATACCGTTTAGGTATCACCATGGCATCTGACAGTGGGTCATCTGTCAAAATTCCAAACGGATCAGTACCACTTTACTAGATTTTTTGTTTTTTTTTTTTTTTTTGTTTACGTTGTTGCGATTTTCTCAAAAATGGCTGCGACGATTTTGTTGAAACAATTTATATAAACTAAACATCCAAAGATCTACAACTTTTATTTAAAACATTTTTCTGGGAAAATTCATTTAAGGGCACTTTTAGGGGAGGGGGTGGGGTTATGTTTTTCTCTAAAGTGCTATCATAGTTGTTTATACAATTCTATCATCCAAACTAAATTAATTAGAAATAAATGGATGGCCAAAATTCAGAGTTTCAAGGAAATTAGTAAACCGGAAGTGCGCTGTTACTGAACAGTTTCTTTTTTCAGTTTTCGACGAATTTCATTAAATTTGGTACACAAACTATAAAATTTGTCACATTATAATTTTGAAAACTGGAGTAAGAGAAATTTGTGTGAGTGTTTCACACGATTTTTTTTTTTTTTACCAGATCGGTTCAAACAATTTTCTGAAACTATTTTTAAAATACTTATTACCAATTGATTTTCTCTTTATCCTTTTTTTTCTGGAAGGGATTGATATTTGGATTGTTAGACCAACTCGATAGACTTCCATTTTATAACTTTAGAATACTTTTTTCAGAACATATTACTTTCTATTACTCCTAGTAAGAGGAAGTATTGTAATCGTGTCAAATTTTCGTGTTATCGAGTTTTCACCGGAAAAATATCGTTTGAGGTCCCCTGAGTCCACAAAGTGGTTTTTAGCAAATGTCTGTGTGTGTGTGTGTATGTATGTATGTATGTGAACAGCATAGCTCAAAAACGAAAAATCCTAGAAAGTTGAAATTTGATATTCCGTTTAGAAGTCACCATGGGATCTGACTGTACGTTATCTGTAAAAATTCCTCAACCGGAAGTACCACTTTACTAGTTGAATTTTTTACTTTTTTGCGATTTTGTCAAAAATGGCTCCGACGATTTTCTTTTAACTTTAAACATCAACCACACATACAAAGAGCTACAACTTTTATTAGTAACATTTCTCCGGGAAAATGCATTGAAGGGCACTTTTGTGGTAGGGGTGGGGTTAGGTTTCCATCTAAAGTGCTATTTCAGTTTATTAGACAATTCTGCCGTCTAAATAATGTTATTTAGAATTAAATATGTTGTTGAAATTCTGAGTTTGAAAAAAATCGGATAACCGTAAGTGCGTTTACTTTACCACTTTACTAAATGATTATATATTCATTTTTTTTTCGAAATTTCTCAAAATCTTTGACGATTTTTTTGAAACTTTATATATAAACTAAACTGCAAAATCACAACTTTTATCTAAAACTTTCTCTGGAAATTTCTTTTAAGAGCACTTTTAGGGGAGGTGGGGTTAAGATTTTCATCAAAGTGCGTGTCCTAGTTCATTATACAATTCTATCATCCAAACATAATTAGTTAGAAATAAATAAATGGCTGAAATTCCGAGTTTCAAGAAAATTAGTAAACCGGAAGTGCGCTTTTACTGAACAGTTTTTTCAGTTTTCGACGAATTTCATTAAATTTGGTACACAAACTATAAAATTTGTCAATTATCATTTTGAGAACTGGAGTAAGAGAAAGTTGTGTGAGTGTTTCACACCAGATTTTATTTTTATATATATATACGTATATATAGAAAGATAAACTTTTATTGAAATTTTTCTGTTAACTTTGCAGCAAGAAAAATGAATATACATCATGGGAGAGAAATGGCGCTTTTAAAAAGCCATTTAGGTGTACAAAAGGGAAGTAAGCAAAAAATAATTAATAGTAAAATAAAAATAAAAAAGTGACCCTTAATTTTTCACTCAGTATTAATTCATTTCAAACAGGCACGCCTGTTTTTTTTTTTTTAATACTTTTTTGTATTAGTTTTCATTTATCATTTTTCAATAAAATGTTGATAAAAAGAGGTGTATTCATGTTTTAAAATAATGTTAGGTTGTTATTATATATGTGTATGTGTGCGCGCGTGTGTGTTTAAGCAAAAAATTGTTCTATAAAAAATTTGTCACTCATCCTATGTGTTTTCAATTCAATATGCAACATATTGCACTTTAAATCCTATCCTATTATTCATTTTTTCTTGGTAACATATTAAAGATACTGAATCAAGCCATACACAATAGTATACCGGCCTGGGTAATGCACGTAATAATATTATTAACCTACTTGTTACCATTATATAATCTAATATGACTAGAAAGCTGAATTAATGTAACATTTAAGATATTAATGTTTAGAATATATTTTTCAATAATAGAATATTGTCAGAAAAATACATTTTATCGCAATGTAGGCATAAAATATATAGCAGGTCACTATTAGAATTTTGTATGATGCCTTGGTAGTTGGAGTGAGGTTGGACGCGGACCGCAAAGCTACGTTATATTGCGTTGGTAGGTACTTGCCTTGATTTTTATATGATGTATTTGATATGAGTATTATATAGTTGAAGATACCTGATCGGTAGCAGGGCGTAATGTTCGCCTAATAATCTAGGCATTACTTTACTTTAGTAATTAGAATTTTGTTGTTTCTATGTTCCTTTCAAGATTCTGGATATTCTGGGACTGTTCGGTCGCGGCGCCTTTGAAGTGTATATTTCATTTTATTTCTCCATATTTCTATTTTATTTATTGCCCTGTTTATTATGTTGGACTTTAATCCCCTGCTACTTTCCAACCTATAATTTTTCTGTTTCTTCCTTCATCTTCCGCCGCGTTCCCACGCTTCCCCGCATTTTCCCTCTCTCTCTCTCTTTTGGTGGTGGGATTGCCGGCACCTTTCATCTTCGGACTGCGCGCGTTATTTCCGTTTCCCTTACCCTTCAAACCTTCTGTATTCCTCAAAAAACTTAACTTCACTTGCTCCTTATACCTCGCCTAGTGAACGTGTGTTTGCCAGTGCCTTTACTTCACCTTAATAAGTTATTCGCCTTATTCGCGCCTTTGCGTTCAAATTAATTATTTACTGTCTCCGTGAGACGCAAGAATCTCTTTCCTCGCCACCAGTGAAGAATTACTCACCTTCCGCGCCTGGGTTCTTCTAGTACCATCAACCACTTCACCTGCTTCCACGAAGCACTCTAACCCCCCTTCCTCTCTCCTCAAATCTTTCTTTCGCCAAACTACACACATATATACGCACACCTGCACTCACACTGATTCACACACATACCCACCTCCTGCTTCTTCAGTCCGCCTATCACTTCAGCGTCAAGCCTTCAACTCATCACTCACCGTCAGCTAAGGGTAAGTCTCATTTTTATTTCTTTCCACTGTTGTTTCATTCCGCTTCTTGGCGTACGCTCGCCACCGCACCTTGGGTGTCTGCCGCGCAGACAGGGACATTTACAAGAAAAATTAGTGTCAATTCACCAATATGGTGGGTGGCAAAGATATATGAAATGATTCCTTTTATAGTCCAGAAGATAGACTGAAACGCCATGTTTGTCAAGTTTGAACATTCAGTAACTGACATAAAATACGCACATACCACACTGAAATACACTGCACTTCAACCTGAAATATATGTTATGCTCCGGAGCCTTCTCAATGCTATTGCATATCACAGATGCAGTAAGCTGTAGAGCTTCCTAGGCAGAGAAGATGAGGAGGCACCAATACTGGACTTGAATCCAAGACCTCCACTTGGGAGTCCAGTAGGCTATCACTGAGCATTGTACAAATGTTAGTATTGGAACAGCTATCCCCAAAGCATGAATTACTTATTGAATATGTGGATGGGTCCGCAATGCTGGATAACATCTGGTATTTTATCCGTCATAGCATGCATATTTATAGTATTCCTGATTTCGATTTCGGATTTTCATCCATCGTCAGTGAAAATTCACCAAGTTCGTGTAGAGAGTTCACTTCAACTTAATGTTTCTGTTACACTCACACTTGTTGGTTGTAAATTATGTGGAGAGGTTATCAGATATCATCATAGGAGGTTATCAACCCCCCAACATATATACAACCAACAAGTGTGAGGGAGGGTAACAGAAACATTAAGTTGAAGTGAACTCTCTACATGAGCTTGGTGAATTCGCTCTGACAATGGATGAAAATCCGAATCCGGTCAGGTACGCTATAAATATGCATGCTATAACGGATAAAATACCAGGAATTATTTGTCTGTTTTCTTGACAACATTCAATTTAGACTTGTAAAATTCCCTCGAACATTTTGATTTTTGAAATTAGGAGACAAAAATACAAGGATTTCTAGCAATAGTTAATAAACTCTTATACATGGAACTTTATAAATTGGCTTCTTCTTCTTCTTCTTCTTCTCATGGCTCTACAGCCCTTGTTGGACTTTGGCCTTCTTTAACAAATTTTCCCAACCATCCCGTTCCCACCTTTCTTCGCCATTGCCTAATTCCTATTTTTAGCACGTCTGCCTCCACATCTTGCAGCCATTTCAACCTTGGCTGTCCCCTTGGTCTTCTGCCGCCTGGATGATTTTATACACCTTTCGGGGGAATTCTTTCTTCATTCATCCTATGCAGGTGACCTAACCAGCGCAACCTTCCTAGTTTGACTGCAGTACCAGATTTTCTTTTCTGTAAAGTTGGTATAGTTCAGCGTTTCTCCTAGATCGGTAAACACTGTTTTCCACTACTGGGTCGTATATACATCTAAGTACTTTCCTCTCCCAGCAATATAATCTCAGCTTATCTGCTGCTGTCAACACCCAAGTTTCTGACCCACACATTACTACAGGTCTGAGAATCGTCCTATATATGGTGATCTTAGCTTGTCTAGATATATTCTTATTTCGGAGCATACTTCTTAATGCCCCTAGACATTTATTTCCGGTTGTAATTCTGTTCCTTACATTGTGGCTAACCTCATTCTTGGATGTGAGGGTTGCTCCCAAATATTTAAATTGGCTAATTTACGGAAAAAGAATAAAAAAAGAAAAAGAAATCACAAATTTTGTGTGAAATATAGTCAATTCCAGAATTATTTAAGGAAGATACGGTGGTCAAGATAAAGATTCATGAAACATAAAACATGCTGATCAATTCTTCACACCTTTTACCATCGATACGTTCGTTTCTGTTTTACCATATAACTGTTTATGCACCCGCATGGTGTATTATTTGGCTCTTTAACATAAATCGATACAACCTTTTACGATCCAACAGTCATATGCATAGTATGCTTTGAATAGCAAATATATTTGGATAAAACTATGGAATTATGGATACATCAGGTACTATGATGTTATATACGAATATAAAGTGTCATGATTGTGTAAATTAAGAATAAGCTCATAAAAATAAGCAATCTTTCTAATTAATGGTAATTTAATATGATAAACAATAATCGGTCTGCCTTATTTTAAAGATTATTTTCATCTTTAAACTTGAAGAAGTGTCTTTGTACGTATACTAATTAATTACCATCTCCATTGATAGATTAAGAATTTACCACATTAGGCCCTGTCATTCAATGTCGGTGGTCCACCTATTCTGATTTAACAGCGCATCAACCAATACTAGTTAGTGGTATTGTAACATAGTTGTATAGTTTGATAATAGATCACGAATAGGCTTCAAGTCTTCGAAATAGTTCAAAGGACCCAACCACAACATTCATAAAGAATTTTAAACTGGACAATTTCTTTTTTTTTTAATTTAAAATTTTCGCTCAGTTATAATAACATAAATACAGAGAAGGTGGGGATATAAGTTGTTTAGACAAAGGCATTATAAAGGAACATTGAATTAAAATCTAAGTCACGGAAGCAATTCAAATGTTTGTTTTTTCCGGAAGTGTTCAAATAAAAATGATACCTACGTTTATATCAGAATACAAATGTTAGCATTCGTTTAGTTTAAGTTAAATCGTTCTAGGCATTTTCCAAAAAACAAACTCAAAAACCAATTCTGCAAAATCACGTTTTCCCAGTTAGCCGATTTTCTTCATTCTTAGCAATTCTAGCAATGTAACAATTTGCTTTGTTAGACTGTGGATGGAAAGACAAAGCAATGTGCTGAAGTGGTACTTTGGCGGAAACCATGACGTTGCTTTCTCCCAGGATAAACCCCCCTCCCAAAAACTGAAAATGTTTCATAAAAGTGATAGGCATTTATTTGATTACATGCTATACAATTTAGAGAAAGCCATTATCGAGAAAATCTCGAATAACTGAAAGCTATTCAGTAAAATGGCATTTCCGATTGATGGTCCAAAATCTTACTGTCAGATGTGGAGAAAATGGAGTGAAACTGAAAAGTCCGTTCAGTGAATTAACACTTCCGGTTAACAGATTTTTTTCACAAGCTTGTCAAATGACACACTCATATAGATACATACTAACTATATATATAAATCCTCTTAAAGCTGTAAAAGACAGTAACAATACGAACTTATAAAGACATTAAATAGAAAACTCTCTAATTTATTCAATATCACAGTTCATTAGTTTAACGAGAATTATCAAAATGTTTTTTTTCTAAGATATTGCGGACTTATAAAGCGGATCAGTTCAATAAAAGGAGTCTTAGCGATACTTTGACAGTAGTACAAGTTGCTGGGGGGTGGGGGGTATAAGGGACATTATTTGAAAGGGATTGAGGCAAGTCTAATTGGCCTGTCTTAGCAGAGCTCTAATTAGTGTGTGGTAGAAACGGTTTCGTCCTATTCCCCTCTGTTATAAACTAAGCATCAGCCCCCAACAGCCCTCATTTTATCCATACTGTACAGTGGCGACTTCACCCTTTTTCCTTCATGTTGGGGCTTTTGCTTCTTTAGAAACAAAAAGTAGCTCCTGGTTCATTAAAGGCTTACATCCTAAACAATAATCTGCAATCCATTTTACTTCTGTATTGTTAAAAGAGTGAATCGTACAGACAATTAATGTAGGCAGTGTTTACATTCTTCTGCTTTGTGGGGGAAATGTTGGAGACAACATCCAAATATAAACAAGAGTATTAAGACGGAGGCTTAAAAAGACTTTCCTTTTTCCAGTTACAAGCTTTTTGATAGAAAGTTAAACAAGCATCGAGTTGTTTCCTTACAAAGTATCATTAATGGAATTCCTTCAAAACAAGTTTAAATACAAATTAAATGTTTTTGCACACAAAATTAATGATAAAGCACGTGATATTCTTCCAACTTTATTAGGCCTATTTCTTTTAATACCTTTAACAAGGAAAGATTCAATTTAATTAAGTTTCGTAAATGTCTTTTTTAAGAGAGCCATTGAAGCAGATTTTATTTCCCAGCAAACGCAAATTGATCTCTTCAGTTTTTTGCATTTAAAAGCTTTTCCAATTAATAATTTGCTCAGCATTCTTCATTTTATAATTAAGGTAAATCGTTAGCGAATGATTTTTCGAATCTATAAGATGAAATGATAGTTTACAAAACTGTGCTGATTGTTTAGAACTAAATATGATGGATGCAAGAAATTATATCTATTTTAATTGAAGAAAATTATGAGAAAAATGCAAGCTTGTTGGCAAAAAGGGTGACCCAGATAGAAGAGTACAGTTACAGGAAGAGTTCATGAACCTTGTTAGCATTGTCTACCCCTTCTTATCACAGGGGAAGATTTGAACGAACAATTAGAAGGCATTCCCTCAAGGACAGTCTGAAACAGACATTCTACCAGAACGCTTACATCAGGAATTGCTCTCTTGAACTCTGTGCCAGTGATAGAGATTATCATTTATTCTAGATTAACAATTGATTTAATAAGCATATAATTGTGATATTTTAAAGTAATTTAAATCTCTTTAAAATAATATATTTAATTTAATCTACCAGTGTTTTATTTCTTAATACTTCTATCTTTATCTCAAACGTACACACAAGCCCTTTACTAAACCGCTCGTGCTACACAAGCTACTACAAACATACAACCACATCACACCAAATACATTTCATAAACTGAAGGTCATAAACGCCCCTAGAATTACATAATTTTTAATTTTATCAGAAAAATTATTTCAAATAAAAGTGGTAGCTTTATATATAACTATGTATTCTAGTAATGCCTTTGATTAACCTTAAATATTGTTATTTATGTGGTAGTGCAGTAAATTGTTCTGAAACGACAAACTTTTCTCTAAAGCTCTTTCAGACCTTTTCCCAATTTTTCTAGATATTTTAAAGAAAAATCTTGAGCTGCTTATGAGAAAAACATGGTAAACTGAACAATTCTGTAAACTAACATTCTCTCCCTATTGACGAATTTTGATCAAAATCTTCGTTGGATTTAGGGTGAAACCAAAATTGTGTATCAGGTTTTTAGCTTCATATGGTGGGTTTATTCGTTTTTGAGAGTTTTTTATGTACACAACATTGACACACACACACACACACACACGTACAGATCATTTGCAGAAAAAAAATATCGTACTCAGGGCCGTCAAAACAAATAGTTCCAATGAAAACTCATTTCTGAAAATTTGACACGTTATTTGTCATGATGGTAAGGGAGTGTAAGTATTCACGAAATTTATCGCATATCCAATTTTAGACAAATTTCTAGGCTTGTTTTCCATGATGTGTGGCACACTTGAGTTGTATTATGAATAATATCTTGGTCCATACAATGTCTTTTTTTTTTTCCAAGCCTAGTTGCATGAAATTTTTTCCAACTCTATTTTATGGTCATGAATAATTGTACCGCCCTTTCCTTGCATTGATACACTCATTTCCTTGATCAGAATCTTCCAAGGGAATAGTTGTTAGCTGCCATTGTAAGTACGTTGTTTGTGAGTTTACCGTAGTTGATTTTCTAGCGCAGTGTTTAGACAACAACATGATGCTGCCAACGCTTGCTATAGTGAACCTTCTCGACGAGAAGAGTGTTTATGGGTTCCCACTACCAGTTCTGGCTTTCGCTACCAAGGTTCACTGGTAACTCTAGCTTCCTGCTTTTTTTCCCGATACTCGGCGAAACGTCCTCTTTGCCGTTACAAGTATCGAATCCTTAATATCTTCTCGCATATAAGGCGTGTGTGCTAGCCACCTAGGCTAGACCAAAGGTGAGGGTAGCGTAGCATTAAAATAATAGTAATTGTTCGGTCGCGGTCTCTTTGAAGGATTTACTCTGTATCCCGCCTTTTCACTGTAACTTAACGCGCTCTTCTCACCTCTATTTTCCGCCTTTTTCATCTAACTGATCGCGCTGTATTTTCTTTGTTGGTTTTGCCGCCGGCACAATTTTCACATACTTCTCTCTCTTTTCTGTTCCTTATTATGCATTGCTCTTCTGAATGTTGTTAAGTACACAGCTCTGTGTGTTTATTCACCGTTCACTTTTTATGTGCATCAAGTGCTCCTTTCGCCTATTTTGTTTCGCCTTCGCGAGTGTATTTACTCTTTCCAGCGTCACCTGATGTAAGCATATTTCTCTTATTGAGAATTAACTTGATTTATGCCTTCTTCTCATTTAAGAAGAAGAACACTCATCTAATTTCATCTCCTTTCTAGCTTCAAGACCTTTTTGAGCGTCATCCATTGACATCTCACTGCACTCTCTCACCACTCATTACACCAGCCCCTTTACGCCACTTCACCGCAGCCCAGCGCCCACGCTCTAGCTTCTGCTTACATCATCTTCGAGGTGAGTTCAGTTTTATATATATATCTCTCTGTCAAAATAATTGTCTCTTCTCTTACCTTATCATTACTACTGATTTAGTATATTTTTATATCTTTTATTTTCATAATTGCGTTGGTATTTCCACACTTGCGTGGCCGCTTCAGGGTACGCTCAAGAGTATAGAATTTTTGTATAAAAAACAAAATTATTCTGCTCCTATTAAGCATGAAAAGTAGTAATTAAATAACTTAGTTTAAGAAAACCATTATACAAAAAAAATTATTAGTTGGCTATTAAAACAAATAATTTATAATTATCTATGATGTTATCATATTGCGGAAGTTTTATTATATATATATATATATATATATGTATGTATATATATTTATATTTAACAAGGGCCACGTGTCAGCTTAGAAGGGTGAACAAAGTATTAACGTAAAAACTGATTTAGATGATTTGTTATTATACATAGTTTTAGTTGGCAACATTGTTATTTAATATGGTATATGGTAATTATACTTTAAACGAGTGTGTGTGTAAAATATTTTGTTGAAAAGTTAAAGTTAGAACTAATTTATGTGAAAATATTGATAAGAAATGGGTGCGGCTATTTAAGAAAGGCGGATACACTTGGTTGTATATCCCCTTATTTTCACTGTGGAATACATCCGGCCACCAATAACACAAAAACATAGACACAACAAAACACAAACCTGTGATACACATACACGCACACTAAATAGTAAAGTAGTGTTGATAGTGGACCGTTGTAGATAGGCTAGGCATGCAACCACTCCACTATACCAACTATACATTGTCACTATCAACGCTAACTTGTAACCTAACTTTGGATCAACACCACTTCACCTACCCACACTCTAACTGGTTCTAACTTATCGCATGGCCTTTATCACATTCTCTCTGCTTTACAGTCATCACCTAGTACCACACTAGCTCCTCATTTTATTTCTATTATACTATTATCTCACTTTTCTTCATCGCACTCTACAAGTTTATTTTATTTAATTATATTTTCAGAACTAAATCTTTTATTAATAATATATTTGGTTTTCTAGAGTATTTTTTTTTTTACTTTTTTCATTTTCATTTACTACTGTAATCGATGAACTGCATTTGAATCAGATTTTTAGCACACCAATATGTAATATTAATTAAAATTAAATATGTTGCCAAAATTCCGAGTTTGAAGAAAATCGGTTGACCGGAAGTGGGTTTTCACTGAACAATTTTTTCTACGTGTTTCACCATAAAAAAAATACCGAAGGATTTCTTTAAATCTGGTATTCACTAACAGTGAATACAGAGGCCTATCACTTTTGTTTGAAACTTTTTGCCCGAGAAAGTTCATTTAAAAACGTTTTGAGTAGGGTGAAATGTGATTGTTGTGGATGTGTGGTTCAGCTTGTATTGTTGTGCTTGAGCGGTTTTAAAAAAGGGCTTGTAAGTATGTTTGACGTAAAGATAGAAGTATTAAGAAATAATCAAGAGATCACACTGCTTTTAAAATAGATATATTATTCTCTAAAAGAAATTAAGTTACATTAAAATATCAATAATAAACTTATAATAAACTCTTATAACTTAAAACTGATACAGTTCTGAAGTGTTCTCCTTGGTGTCTACAACAAGTCTGCCTTGAAAAGAATGTCTTCTGATTGTTCGTTCAGTTCCTCCCCTATGAGGAGAAGGGGGTAGTACAATGCCATAAAGGTTCTTGAACTGTCCCAATAACTGTACTCTGCTACCTGCGTGTACCCCTTTTTGCGAATGAGCTTGCATTTTCTCATAATTTTGATTATTTCTTTAAATAAAATAGTTAAACTTTCTTGCATCCATCACAAGAGGAAAGAGTGTATGGTTGCCTCAAAAAAATCATTTTATTAGGTTTTTTTTTAGCTTCTCCAATTAATTTTATGTTTACTTAAAGTAGTTTTAGGTCTATCCAAAACAAATAACACTTTATAACTAAAAGTGGGGCTGCACAGTATGTTGCGATTCCAACACACAGCGGTCTCACAGCGGAGGACATAACATTAACTTACAAAATAAAATACTCTTGAAACTATCAGCTGGTCAAATAGATTTAAAAATATATCTTCAAAAGCCACACGAATCGTTAAGTATAATAATTCTAGCCAAAGGCTACCGTCCATAGATATGCGAGTTTAAAATCCCTAGAGAATCCACTATTATAGATTGTGCCAGACTAGTCAGATGTGATAGGTCTATCCCGACGTCGTCAAAGAACTTACGGTAAGAGGAGAAATCCTACCTCTTGACCAAAACCATAGACCATTTATATGGAATTCCCTCAAACTAATACATTTCTTATAAATATTTTCTTTCTCCCCGTGTACTTTATCAGCCTGGTCCATATCATTACTTTCATATCGAATGTTGGGATCTAAGGTCCAGGCTACTTTATTTTTCATGTAAAAGGCAATGATGTCGGCATTCCTTGCGGAACCCTCTTCATCAATTGCGTAAACCTCCTCAAGGCACTTATAGCCCTTTTCTGATTTTTGTTTTATAATTTACATTTCCACATTCTAATTTTTTTCTAACCAATAACTGGATATATATACAATGTATCTACATTTTCGAATTGCAATATAATATAACGCGTCTAGTTTCTATAATTTATTTATTTAATTGCCCTAATAATTGGTTCGATTTCTTTTTGTATGTTGTTGCGAGAAAATAGATTTTGATTGAATTAGCTTATGCGTGGAATTTTTCCATCTTTATAGTACACTTTCAATACTTTGTGGACTGCGCCACCTATATAAAATTAAGTACAGTATAATGAATAGCTACAAACTACACGTCAAAGGGAAGTTTGTTAACCGAAAATTGTGAATTCCTTTGAGAAATTTTTATGGGTGTTTAAGATCAATTTTATTTTGTGCCACTAGTTTAAACCAAACGGCAAAATAAAAAATGGCGGACTTACATTGGATTCCGCCTAATTCTCTCTTGCCTTCTTTTCCATAAAGGAATGAAAATTCTGAGTTTTTTCTCTTATAACTCACACAAATTATATAAAACAGTAAATATTTTGTTAAAAGTAACTTCGATTTTTTTGCACTTTTTTTTTTAGTTAATTTTTTTTATAATTTTTCATAGAAATAATTAGCTACAACTAATTAGCCAATCACAGTGTAGAATTGAAGGTGTCAAATGTGGGCGTGGTCCACGTGATAATATTATAAATTTCTGATTGGCCTAGCATACAGGCCCACATGTCACTACTTCTCTTCTACACTATGATTGGCTAATTATTTCTATACAAAAACTAATTTTCCCTTTCGTAGATATTTTATAAATTATCAAATTGTGCAATAAAAAAATTATTATAAAAAAAATACAAAATAAAAATTATTTCCTACACATATTTAGTTGTTTTTTTTTTTTTTGTAATTCAGGTGACTATAAAAAAAAAAAAAATCAAAATTTCCATTCCATTGTTGAAAAAAGATGGCAAAACAAAATTACGAAGAAATGCAAGTTTTAATCGAAGTCTGCCATTTTGTATTTGGCCGTTTATACTAATAGGACAAAATAAAATTGATGTTAAACATCCATAAAAAATTTCCCCAAGGAATTCATAATATTTAATTAAAAAAACTTTTCTTAGATCTGGAGTTTTTAGCTATTCATTATGTTAATTTAGTGCAGTCCATAAAATATTGAAAGTGTACTTATAAAGAGGTGGAAAAATTTTACGCATGTGCTAATTCAATCAAAAAATCTTATTTCTAGCAACAACATAAAAGAAGGAATCGAACTAATTATTAGTGTTGTTAAACAAATAAATTATAATAAGAAGAAGAATTATATATTATGTTACATACGACTGTGGGGTCGGTGGAGGAAGGTAACGAAAGGGTTTTTGAGTAGAGAGTTAATGAGGCTAGGTTTATTGTTCTAAATATGAACTCCATGTAAAACCTGTATTACGAGTATATTTTTATGGTTGTCTGTTAATTAATCTTTATAATTAAACTGTGGTTAAATAATTCGTAATTTTGGTTTTAATAACTCATATTCTATTTTTTTTATATCATAACAATTACAGTTCGAAAAACTACAGTCTATGTAACTGTGTAAATTGGAGTAAGAGAAAGTCGTGTGAGTGTTTCACACTGGATTTCTTTTCTTTACATTGAATGGCTTCTTTTTTTCCCCCCCTACTCGCTGAATGTTCTTACCATGAAATAACATTGTAAGAAGAGTTGCATAGCGTTTGTAAAGATACTTTGCGTGCTGCATTTATTCAGATCAGATTTATTATTCATGAATTGCTATGCAAATTTTATGTAAATTATACTTGTACTTATAATAAAATAATATTATTTTTTTCATTTTTTTTTTTTTTTGTTAATTATTTTTAATCTATGGAAGAATTTTGATTGTAAATGAAACTGTGTAATCAAGAAAGGCGCACGTTAAGTTTTTAAGATATATCGCATTGTTTTAAAGACAGTTTCATTGTAATTACTTTAATTAAACTTTGATAATGATATTTTTTGATAAATGAGTTATTCTTGAATTTAATGTAATCGAGTCAAATAGAAAGACTCACAGATAAGGCTATACGCAGACTTTGTACAAAACAAAATCCTATTTCAACGCCACAATTTTTTAGGCAAAGTCAATACACTTCAAGTTGATACAAAGCTCATATTATATACACAGTTTGCAGAATAGTACGAATAATTTGTAACTTTTATTATTTTTGTGTGCACAGAGACGGAATCTTAACTATCCAAGCCCCCTCTCAAGGACCAGTGCTTCTTAAACTTTTTTACAATCTCGACCCTCTTTCACACGAATAAAAGTTTTTACGACTCACCAAGTATATGCATAGTGCCATCACTAGAAGTGGAGAAATATTATTGAAGTATTTATGCTTCAAATTCCAGGAATTATTCATTTGTGTATGAAAACAATGCTGACCTTTGAAGTCAGATAATAAATCCAATTTGTTGGTTTCGTTTATATATCAATTTATATCAATGTTTCCTTTGACTAATCCTTTAGTCCATTATATATTCCTAAACGACATTACCCCATACATTTGCTATCTTAATCTGCAGGTAAAATGCCCGAAGAACAAATTGTGATTTACAGTCTTCTTATATATTTTGGAAAAAAAGGATTAAACGCAACCGAAGAAATTGGTTTAATGATACGAGAGAGAAGAGAGTACTTCGAAAAATAATCGTCCTTCGGCTCGGTGATGAGGAATTGCTCGAATGGGTGAAGTAGGATTAATATGCAACCACTCGAGGTTTATCTATCGTAGTAGGGACCAGAAATGCCAGAGTAAACCGCCAGCTTAGCAAGGGAGATGTCCGGATTTTAACTTCAAGATCCAAAAGTCATAAATTGTTTGGCATCAAGCTAAACAGCTAAGACGATGTGTGCAAAAATTTATTTCAAAGTCAGAAAGATGACGTTATTGAAAAAGAAAAATTCTAAGTGATGAAAAGTAGTTATTTAGTTATTTTTGAATAATTAGTTGTTAACATAAGGCTACTTAGCTTTTGGAGTTTTTAAAAGTATTTAACGTTTGAGCACTATTTCAAACAAAGCCTTTGAGAACACCGTTTTTTCTTTTTTACTTTTTTTGAAAGATAGCTTGCCTCTAGTCAGTCAGAGGGAGGTTATATAGCGTGAATACTTTGATGTTTGAATACATTGGACTTTAATTATTATCAGTTTATGTGCATCCAGAAAGTTGAACTTATTTCATGATTTACCAAATTTTTCGCGGGCCCCACCTTGTAGCTCTTTGCTCTAGACCCTAAAGACAACAAGAGATATCAAAATCAAAGATTTAGCCATCACTTTTCCACAGAATTCCGGTGGACGATCCTGAATATAATATTTTTCCACCCAATAAGCTATCATCACATAGATGGGCTGTGATCAATGACGCAACAAAAAAAGGATCGGCAGAAGACTTCCAAAATCTTCTTTAACTATAATGTTCTTTGTCTGGGTGCCAGGGCATGTTGGCATTGAAGGGAATGAGATCGCTGGCACCCTGGCGAAGATAGGTGCTGCGATCTTGCTTCTAGGGCCGGAACCTTTTTTGTAAGGTTAGCGACCAGTTTCTCTTGGTAGAACATAGGAAGGAGGAGGAGACAAAAAGATCTCAACTCTGGAACTCCCTCCCCGGTTTGGGCCAAGATCTGCCTGGGAAACTATAGCCAACGAGATCGGAGGCATGCATCGGCTTGAGTAAGAACAAGCTCCGCGTTCTCACGGGTATCCTCATGGGGCATTGCCGATTCAGAGAACACTTGACGAAGCTGTGTTTGGAAAGTGACAGCTCATGCAGACTCTGTGGGGAGCTGGAAGAAACTCCATTACATCTCCTAGCAGACTGCGAGGCTGCTACTAAGAGAAGATTCACGAACCTGGGTACTACCAGGGTGAGGAGGGGTATACACCCTCCCTAGACCCCGCCAGGTTACTAGGATTCCTCAGGGAACTTAACCTGATGGAGGTTCTGGAGAACGGATGTTCATTTGGGACATCTGCTAGGGTGCTATGGGGAGTCTGTGGCACCCAGGGGGCATAACACATTAGATCTAAAAGTCGCCGTGCATTGGCCTCCCCTTCCAAAAAAAAAAGTTCTTTGTTGCTGCAAAGTGCCTGAGAGAATTCAAATATTGAAAGTTAAGCAACATATACTTCCAGCACTTTATGTACCCGCAATCATTATTGTCAGGAACCCACTGAACCCATCCATACGGAGCAGTGTTACGAATTTGACTCAATAAGGTAGAAAGACATGCATCGAAAGACTTGCTGACAGTATTTTCCGGGACTAGGGAATGGGAAAGAGGTATCTAATTTGCCCAACTTATCCATCTCTTCATTTCCAGATTTCCATATGCCGTGGACTAGAAATTCATTTTTGGAGGGCTCTCTAGAATATTACAGAACAATTTTCAATCCAATGTACTTAACTTAAATGCCAAACTATCCACAAATATTCGTTTAATTGATCTGCGTATCCATTCGTCCGAAATAAGCAAAGAATATCCTAAACTTCAGCTGAGACAAGTGATCCATTCACCCAAGTTACACGTTGTTCTTAGGTCAAATTTGTAGATCAGGTAGATCTTTATTACACACTTGAATTACGCCTTAAATAATGTTGATAAGATAATAATGTAGGATCAGAACGTAACACATAATCTTCTACGAAAAAATTTATA
Source organism: Triatoma infestans (assembly GCA_011037195.1). Lineage (NCBI taxonomy): Eukaryota > Metazoa > Arthropoda > Insecta > Hemiptera > Reduviidae > Triatoma > Triatoma infestans. The sequence goes on from JAAEAF010009116.1 coordinate 34,972, forward strand.
AAAAAATATATACGTTTGTTTGAGGATCTATTTCTATATGAGGATAAATTCTTTTATGCGATTATCTACAGATTTAGATTTTAACCACAACTACTCCTCTCATCATCTTAATAGAATTGGTATAGACTTGGAATCAATATGTCCTTGGGATGGGAAATCTATAACAGACGCCAACCACTTAATTTTAGCATGACCACAGTACTCAAATGGTAGAGACAACCTCTGAGATTGTATCGCTAAGTCTAAATTTCCATTACCGCCACATCTATCCACAATATTGAACGGACCAAATGGCGCATAACCAGCATTCTTTCTTGATATTGTAAAGTTCATTAAAGATAAGTATATTAAAATTTAAATTACCCCCATATTTTAACTTATATGATTATTAAAGAATGTACATTAATAAATCGTGACTAAGTATAATAGAACAAGTCCAGAATGTCAAACACCATTTAGAATATAAAAAATATCTAATGTCTAAAGATTATTTTGTCCTAAAGAATACTTATCAAATTGAATTAATATTAAATAGGCTCATTGCGAATAATTTGAATCATCAGCCATGATGTTTAGGGAAAAATGTTATCTGCTCACCTTGAAGCCGCAGAGATCATTCTCAATTTATTGGAGTTTGCTCCTCGTTAAAAGAAATTAGCACGTCTTATTTGGAGAAAAATGCATTTGCCTTTGAAAAAGTTAGGGAAAAATTGGTATAATTTATAATTTGTATGCATATGGTAAAACAGAAAAAATATACTTCTTATTTCTGTATTTTATAATTAAATTTCAATGAAGGTGATCAATTTATATAAATACAGACTAGACTATACATGTATATATCTAAATGCTAAACTTGACCATGTGAATAAAGGGTTTTATAATTTTCATGTTGTATCTTGAGTATTTTAAATTTCTATTTACCTTAAAGGACGCAGCTTATTTATCTAAAAATGGTCTGTTCATTCAGAAGCATCACTAGGATCTCTTCATTCAAATTAGATTGCAGCTCCTGACCTTTCTGACATTCTAGAGCAGTCCATGTAAACAATAGAGTAATTAAAATATCAACCAGACGCATGGAGGCATACCAAACCACAGCATGAGACCTATCAAACTACAGCATTCCTTCCATATATATAGATTTCTCTGAGAAATCTTAAGATCTGAAAAAAATTTCTACGAAGGTTTACTTGATTTTACTAAGTGCAAGTCTCTGTCATTATTATACTGTTTCATCAAGACATGTTGATGATGGGCAAACGTCTGAAACATCTAAATCTATTGCTAAACTTTGCAGTCATGAGAGTTAGGACATTAATTAGGGTATAGCTATGAGATTTCAGGAATGATGGATTCACGAAATGTTTTTAAACATAAATTAAAAAAACGTTAGTGTTTTAAGTACTTTAAAACCTTGTAATACATATCTGACCAATTTCTTCCCATCAGCTGAACGAGAAACGACATCTAGAATCTTTATCCATAATATATCAAATCCTTCAAACAGCAAGATGCAACAACCGCAACACGCACATTGTAAGCCTTCCTTGATTGGCTTCAATTCCAGAGATGATCATTTCAGATATTTTCAATTAGTCTAACTAGCTGATTGACAAGTGAATTAATTGAATGATTGATTCTGCAAAATTCTTGCTTTCCAAGAATTATTTTTCTTGCTAACTTTTCCAACCAAAGTTTTGAAACCTGAGATTCATGGACGAACAAGCGCTCGTAGGCCGAATATGTATAACAATTTTTTCAATATTGACTACACAAGAAGTGAAGCTATCTAGTGGTAGGCTAATTAATTTGCAGCATTCACTGTCTAACTGAGACGACAGCAAAAACTACTTGAAATAATACAGGTAGGGAATTCTTTCAGGAAGCTTTTTTTTTGTCTATTTAGTATCAGTACTAGATATTGTATAGTGATGATAGATTGTTATAAAAATATGGAGAATCGTTTCAATAATAATGAAGTTCCTAAAAAAAACTTTTGACATTAAAACCAGCACTTTTTTTTTGGTATAGGTTTTCACCATAAAGCCAGCGCAGACAGGCATATATTAGATTGATTATACTTTTAATATACAGAGTGTCTCATGATTCGAGGATCTTAAGAACGATGATTGAAGTAATTTTTAGTTAGTTTAGAAAAATGACTAAAAAACCATTGGTCGAAAATGCTTCCCAATTGAAAAAAACAAACTTAAAAATGTATCTTTCAAATGAAGAATACGCTGTTATTCATTATGTACACGGGTTTTGTAATAAAGTCGGACAAGTGCACAATATCAGAGGGCCGATTTAATTTCAACTGTCCACCTTTTAATGATTGTACTTCAGTTAGGAAGCATTTTTAGACCTATGTTTATTAGTTATTTTTGAGTCAAAATACTTCCATAATAAATACATCCTTTAAGCTGTGGTCCTCGAGTCATGGAACACGCTATATAAACATATATAAAGCTTAATTAAAACCACATTTTGCATATATTATATATATTTGTAAACATATCATGCTCTCTAAAAACAGATGATAATCTAAATAAAGGTTTAACTTGATATAGTTTAATTTAAAGTTATCTCTGGACATCAGAATTTGCATAGCTTTGTTGGTCTCCATAGTGGTATTTTAATAACTCCATAGAGTGTTAAGATTATGAGCTTTGAATATTCAGTAAACTGTAAAATGTTTATTTAGTGAGTTTTTAATATGAGTGTAAAATACATAACAAATTTATTGTAGAATTACTTAACAACTTCTCAAACAATTTCTTATCGATTATTGGAGCTTAAAATAATTTAACACATTGTCGTGGTGAAATTTTAAAAAAAGAAGAGTAAAAATAAAAAATTAACAAAAAATTCAAGTGACACGTGTCATTAAAATGTCTATTCATAATAGCTGCTCATAGTTCATTGTCATTGGCCAATTTTCAGACGTTTGCCCATCATCAGGATGTCTTGATGAAACAGTGTAATGACAGAGACTTGCACTTAGTAAAATCAACTAAACCTTCGTAGACATTTTTTTCAGATCTTAAGATTTCTCAGAGAAATCTATATGGAAGGAATGCTGTGGTTTGATAGGTCTCATTACCGCCCCGGTAAGCACACCTCTTTGGTTGCAATGCAATAAATTTATTAAAAAAAAAAAAAAAAAATATGTTTCTATGATAAAGAGCATGTTAACTGATTTTAGTCTGTACACGTCGATGTTATACTGTTTTTTTTTTTTTTGTTTCATTTTTGAGACAACCTATGATGGACAAACGTCCGAAACCGGTGTTGGTGACCACAAAATGAAACAGCTGATGTTTTCCAGCTTTGCGGACGCCCACCACAACAACTATTGCGATCGTATCAAATTTTTGATATTGACTTTTCATCAGAAATTTGAGTTTCTCTGAGTATGAAAAAATATTTTTGGCGAACGGTCTGTGTGTGAGTGAGTGCTTGCTTGCTTGAATAAAAAATATCTCAAAAATAAAAACTTAAGCTTGCTTATATTCCATTTCCTATCACCTCATCTGCCAAGAAGCTTTCGGTCAATATCTACCATCCGGAATTGCAGTTTTACTGATTGGTTTCTTCAGTTTCTTGCAATTCGCTCAAAAATGGCTAGAATGATTTTATTCAAATTTTGTATACCTTGTATGACATGAATCTTTGTTTCTTTTGAGTTATTATTTCTATGAAAATTGGTTTTTGGACGGACCTTGGGAAAATGCAACTTTATGCTCTACTCTAAAGTGCCACCACTGTATAGTACACTATTCTACTATCTTCCTTCTATCCTATTCAGTGCACTGCCGGTCTCCGGACAGTGTTCTCTCGTTACTTCAACTATTAAGGTATTTAGAGCAAAAAAAAAAAACAATTATTAGAATTCCAAATTTGAAGAAAATCGATTTGGTGGAAGTGCCACTTTACCAGAATTGACCCTGACATGAAACCACCATCATATGATGAATTTGAGACTGCGGTTGATCTTTTAAAAAATGACAGAGCCCCTGGGGAAGATAACATCCCAGCGGAAGTTTATAAGATGGGTGGTGAACTCTTGAACCAAAAACTTTATGATTTGGTCTTTAAGATATGGGAGAAGGAAGAATAGTCCACAGAAGGTGGAGTAGTATACAGGCCTCATAATCACACTATTTTTAAAAGAGGTGACAAGACCCGTTTGTGGTAATTACAGGGGAATAATTCTGTTAAATTTAATAGAATTTAAAATATTCTCAAATCTACTGATGGCAAGACTTAAGGTGTACTTCGAAAGAATCTTGACAGATTATCATTGTAGATTCAGAGCCAACAGTAGCACGACTGATCAGATCTTTGTTCTTAGGCAAATATTAGAGAAATCTTATAAGCGCAACATAGACGTTCACCTGTTCTTTATAGATTACAAACAGGCCTTCGTTCGAGTAGATAGGAACCAATTAATTATAGCCTTATAGGATTTTTGGTATTCCTTAAAAATTAATTAACCTTATTAAATTGACCATGCTCCACACCAAGGGCCGAGTGCTTGTTGGAAACAAAGTAAACAAAGAGTTCCAGTTCAACGGCGGAGTAAGACAAGGAGACGCCCTCTCTGCGATTCTCTTCAACCTAGTCCTGCAAAAAGCCTTGCTAAAAACCGACCTAAAAGGCAGTCTGGCACATCGATCTACTCAAGTTCTTGGGTATGCTAATGATCTAGTAGGAATGGGAACCTAGAATGGGAAGAAGTGAACAGACTCTGAGAGAAGTTTTGGTTGAAATTGATGAAGAAAGCAGAAAGCTTGGTCTAATGATTAATGAAATGAAGACAAAATATATGGTAGTGTGGATCCGAGGCAAGAAGGGCGAATATGTGATATGCTTTTTAGAGACATGAAGTTTGAAGCCGTTCAACACTTCGCGTACCTTGAGGATGAACTAAACAGTGACAATAAAGTAGTGAAGAAATAAGAAAAAGAATAATGGCATGAAATTGAGCATATTACGGCCTCGTTGGACTGTTTAAATGGCGAAGGCAGGCGCATGACCGGGATGCCTGGAGGGGTATTGTTAGGGAGGCCAAAGTCCATATCGGACTGTAGAGCTGAAAAGAGAGAGAGAGACGAAGTGCCACTTTATAGAATAGGTTTCCAAGTATTCCTGGAATTTTATCGGCAAATGTTGATAAATTTTGTTTAAACTTAGAATGCTTATTGCATAGATTTAATTTTTATATACAATATTTTTTTTTTTAATTTTCGGCGACTTCTAGGGGACGTATTATTATAAAGGCCTTAATTTCAACTTCTGTTTCAAGTTTTGCTGAGGTCTAACAAAAAGGGCGCTCCCATACAAGTTACATTCAAGTAGACAAGAATTATAATCTGCAGGCCATTATTATTATTATTATTATTATTTTTTTTTTTAATTTAAGGCGCGTCAACATCTATTGGCGTCATTGGCGCCCGGAGCCCTCTCAGTGCATGTCGGCCTCTGGACAGTGTTCTCTCGTAACAAACAACACTATCCATCACCAGGACAGTGAGCTGAAGAGGCTCCTAGGAAGAAAAAAAGTCTAAGGGCAGCACTCGAACCAGGGACCTCCGCGTGGGAGTCTAGCACGCTAACCACTTAGCTATTCCCTTCCATAGTTTATTATTTTTGAAATTATGAATTACAATTATAATAGTTGCAGTACGTGGGAGCCTTATAAATGTTTCACATTTTTCTTGTTACTTTCTCTTACTCCTAGTAAGAGGAAGTAATTGTAATCGTGTCAAATTTCGATATCGAGTTTTCACCGGAAATATCGTTTGAGGTCCCCTGAGTCCAAAAAAAGTGGTTTTTAGCGAATGGTCAGTGTGTGTCTGTGTGTGTGTGTGTGTGTGTGTGTGTGTGTGTGTCTGGGTGTGTGTATGTATGTGAACAGCATAGCTCAAAAACGAAAAATCGTAGAAAGTTCAAACTTGATATTACGTTTAGGTATCACCATGGGATCTGACGGTGCGTTATGTGTCAATATTCCTCAACCGGAAGTACCACTTTACTAGTTGTTTTTTTTACGTTTTTGCAATTTTCTCAAAAATGGCTCCGAAGATTTTCTTTAAACTTGGTATATCAACTACACATACAAAGAGCTACAACTTTTATTTGAAACATTTCTCCAGGAAAATTCATTTAAGGGCACTTCTGGGGGAGGGGTGGGGTTAGGTTTTCATCTTAACTGCTGTTTCAGTATATTAGACAATTCTGTCATCTAAATAATGTTAATTAGAATTAAATATGTTGTTGAAATTCCGAGTTTGAAAAAAAATAGATAACCGGAAGTGCGTTTTTACTGAAATATAATTTTCAGTTTTCTGGTATTTTCTCGAAAATGGCTCCAACGATTTTCTTTAAACCAGCGTTGTTAACTATACATATAAAGAGCTACAACTTTTATTTGAAACTTTTCCCCTGATAAATTCATTTATGGGGACTTTTGGGGGAAGGGGGGTTATGTTTTTCTTTAAAATGTTATCACAGTTGATTATACAATTCTGTCATCCAAATTGAAATAACTAGAAATTAATATATGACCCAAATTCCGAGTTTCAAGAAAATTAGTAAAGGAAGTGCGCTTTTACTGAACAGTTTTTTCAGTTTTCGACGAATTTCATTGAATTTGGTACACTAACTATAAAATTTGTCAATTATAATTTTGAGTACTGGAGTAAGAGAAAGTTGTGTGAGTGTTTTTTTTTTTTTAATCAAAACTTCTCTCAATGTGCAGTTGAATTCAGCTTCGTTGTAAACATGGGATTGCTTAGAGTAAAAATAATGTTCATATAGTAGAACTACTAAATTCTATAGCTTCAATTATTGGCTAGATAATTCTTGACATATCTTCTCAAGAAAAAAATAAATAAATAAATAAATAAAAGAATGTATAAAAGAGAGAATAAAACTATTGAAAATAAATAGGCCATACGTGTGGTGCCATAGTTCTTTCAATCTAATTTATAACATACAATCCATCCGAAAAACTATCTCAAATTCAATTTATTTGTGAAATATATTCACTTTGATTTTTCTTTTTTTGAATAATAAAGTCTTTGAAATGGTAATGAGACGCTCGTTATAATTTCATTCTCTCTCTCTTTTTCTCGCTCTCTCTCTCACACACTCTCTCGCTCCACTGAGCATTCAAAAATATAAAAGCTGAATATTCGACAAATATGATGTACTGCTGGAGGTTTCAAAGAAAAAGACTTGAGTATTTTTTCTTTATTTATTTATTAAATTCTCTTACAGTTATAAAAGAAAGTATTAAGATCGTATCAAATTTTTTTGAAAATGTATTTTCATTTGAAAATATGCTTTCAGAAAACCTGATAACCAAAAACTTTTAGTTTTAGCGATTGGTCTATTTGTGCAGCATACCTGATGGTATATATTTTTACTTTTTCTCTTACTCCTAGTAAGAGGAAGTATTGTAATCGTGTCAAATTTTCATATTGAGTTTTCACCGGAAATATCCGTTTTGAGGTCCCCTGAGTCCTAAAAAGTGGTTTTTAGCAAATGGTCTATGTGTATGTATGTATGTATGTATGTATGTGAATCTCATAGCTTAAAAGTGAAAAACCGTAGAAAGTGGAAACTTGATATTCCATTTAGGTATCACCATGAGATCTGACCGTATGTTATCTGTCAAAATTTCTCAACCGGAAGTACCACTTTGTTTTTTTTGTTTTTTTTTTTTTTCCATTCCTATCAAAAATGGCTCCGGCGATTTTCTTCAAACTTGTTATATCAACTACACATACAAAGAGCTATAACTTTTATTTGAAATGTTTCTCTGGGAAAATTCATTTAAGGGCAGTTATGGGGGAGTGGTGGGATTAGGTTTTCATTTAAAGTGCTACTTCAGTTTATTAAACAATTCTATTATCTAAATAATATTAATTAGAATAGAATATGATGTTGAAATTCCGAGTTTAAAAAAAAAAAACGGATAACCGGAAGTGCACTTTACTAAATTATTTACACTTTATCACATGATTTTTTTCACTTTTTTGATGATTTTCTCAAAAATGACTCCGACGATTTTCTAGAAACTTCCCATATAAACTAAACATACAGAGATTTACAACTTTTATTTAAAATATTTCTCTGGGAAAATTCATTTGAGGGCACTTTTGGAGGAGGGGTGGGGGTCATGTTTTTCTCTAAAGTGCTACTTTAAGTTGATTTAACAATTCCATCATCCAAACAAAATTGATTAGAAATAAATAGATGACCAAAATTCTAAGTTTCAAGAAAATTAGTAAACCGGAAGTGTGCTTTTACTGGACAGTTTTTTTTTTTTTCAGTTTTCGATGAATTTCTATAAATTTGATACACAAACTATAAAATTTGTCAATTATAATTTTGAGAACTGGATTAAGAGAGAATGTTGTGTGAGTGTTTCATACCAGATTTTTTTTAGACATTGTACTGCGGACTTGATGTTGCTATTCTGGAAGGTGATTGGATATCCAATATACAACAACAAAAAAATCACAAACTTATGGTTCGATTATTATTATTTCTTTCTCAGTCTTACAACTGGTTGCAAAAGTTTGTGCAGGTTTTGTACCAAGCATAAACTTTAGTGCGCTTAATTATATTTTAAAAATAATCGGACGATATGGTACGTTTCCAAGATAATTGCTTTCTGCATTAAGAGGAACAGAGTGGATGGGAGTTCCCAGTTTCTTCAGAGAATCATGTAATGTTTTTGGAACTACACCTGTATTCAAAATTACTATAGGGTACACCAATACATTCTGCACTTGCCACACTCTAATAATTTCCTCAGTTAGTTTTGCATATTTCCTAATTTTCTCCGCTATTGTGCTAGCAATGTTCTGCGTACTAGGGACAGCGACAACGACTACATTTACATGCTTTTTCAGTTTGTCCTCTAGTATGATGTCCAGTCTGTTATGGTGGATCGCTTTTTCAGTCAGCTTTGTCATAGTGTTAGCGGTTGTTCTGATCTTCGCAAACATGAGCTGCTTTATACTTGTAATATGGATCCACCATTATTATTATTATGCACAACGCTTTCCCCGAATGACGGGTACCCGTCGGATGTTCCTCAACCGCCTGTCAATGTGCGGGATCCAACTCTGGACCTCGTTCGATTGGAAAATATTTTGAGATAATTGATGAGTATCCAGTCTTCAGTACACGTCAAGTATAAAGTAGGCTCTCTATCCCTCAAACTATAGTCCACAGAGTACTGAGAATGGTTGAAAGATACTCTTATCATAAGCAGGATTCACTGGAGGGTGTTGAATGATGAAGTGTTGCTTTTAGTGAATGGTATGGCCAGTATTGTGCCGTGAATATTCATATCCCCGAATAAATAATATGTACAGATAAGACATCATTTTCTCACAGCGAAATTTTCAATTCTCATAATGCACATAACAGGCTCACGAGTATCCATTAGCTATTCGAATATCACAACATGTCCAGCATCAATTCACTGTTAATGTATGGGTTGGAGGTAATGTAAAAGAATTGGTTGGCCGTTGATGAATTAAGTTATGAAGAAATTTGGTGAGGATCGGTCAAGAAAAAACATTCTTGACAGAGTTTCTTGTCTCTTTATCAAGGCTTTAATATATAGAAAATCGTGAAGATGTGGAGAAAGAATTTTTAAACATACACATTTGTTACAACGCAGAAACATTAAAAAAAAATTTAAAGTTACTAGTGAGTGTCTTGTCTTAAATCATCTACGACTATCTATATATTAAAGCCTTGATAAAGACAGGAAAGTTGGCATAATTGAATGTTGGAGTTAATATGAGGTATTCTCCTTATATTTTGCCAGGATTTCTGAATTCGAATTCATTCCTTTGCTTCTTGGAGAATGAGCTTAATCCTCGATTAGAAAATAGGGCCATCTTTCTAGGCAACGAGCCTCAATGGAGATGGATAGTGGCAGAGCTTCGAACAGCTCTTGCTTCAATAATTTTTAAGCTTTTTTTTATTATTTATTATTCGTTTTCCCAGAAAAAAATTAATTCTTTGGAAACAAGATTATTATTAATTTTATTTTTACGAAATCTTCCATCATTAAATCGGACAAACAAATCTCATTTGATTACTTTTCTTTTCTTCAGTCACCACCACTCTTTTTGCACAATACGAGGTAATTCCATCGGCCCTTTCGACGGGAATATTAAACCACCTAATTAAATGGAGATGGCTCAAAATAGAGTAATTGAGCGGAAGATATTTTCAGAAAATATTAATCAGATACTTTTCCTTTTCAACATTAAAAAATAAATAAATAATAATAATACACTTTTCAGCTTAATTAAAGTAAATAATAATTATTTAAAATATAATCACTTTGTGTGGGGCCGCCTGGAATCTGTCACAATGATATGTTATGAATATAAATGTAATAGCTTAGCGAGTCTTGTGGAGTCTTGATATTTTTTTTTGCAGTTTTTGACATGAATACACATGCAGACGCCTGACAGGCCTTCTTATTAGGTTTTTAGATATGGGAATTGACAAGTTTTTGTCAATACTGTTCTTGACAGCATGGATTTTATGCACACCATGTTTCAACAAATTTTATTCTAAATACTAAAAACATTTAGGTTGAAAATATTTCCACAAATTTCTCAATTTATTTGCAATACCAATTGACAAAATGCCTGCGATCTTGGAATCATTATTAAAAATTTCTTGGTCCTAATACATATTATCGAAATGTTGATCAATAGGGTAAAGCTAGGAGAGATGACGCACATTTCAAAGTTATGCCCTGTATCAAAATATAGGAGATATATTAAAGAAGTTATTCGTATAAAACATATGTCAACTACTATTGTCTACAAAAAAAAATTGTTATTTATCAAAATAAAGGCATTCTCATTTATTCCAGAAACAAAATACAAATACACTACATTTGGCCGTCTCTCCTACTATGATAGGATAGTTGACGCACCATAGGTAGGAGACCTCTCCTCTGTGAAGGTAACTTGTTTGATCGACATGAAACTTGGTAAACACTATGTCTACGAGTCCAACTTTAACGACAGCTGGGAAATCTTTGATTTCAATTTTAATTAATATAGTATATAAAAAAAATAAAAAAAATTACTAAGCGTTATGAAAATTCACGTTATGAAAACACATGCTGATGCGTATAGATGTTCCAAGAACACACAAAATAACTGAAGAATTTTGCAATAAGTTCGCTTCTGATCTCTTACTCCTGGACTAACTTCCATGACGCCATTTGGTGACAAGCAAGAGAAGTAAAGCCTGCGTCTTCTCTCCTCCTACAGTGTCATCTGTCCTATATGGTAATGTGTTTGGATTGACATTATACTGTAATTTTTTAAGAAATTAGGATTTCTCTGAATTTGGCACCTTTCAAATTCCGTCTCCATCAGTGTTCAATGAACTTCTGATAGTTTAGAATTAAGCTTGACTTTATATGTTCGTCCCTTTCCTAAGATTCAAATATTCCAGAATAAATGGTTTTTCAAATTAAACTGTTAGCAAAAAATCATTGCACCCATATTGGAAAAAACCCTTAAAACATAGAAACCTTGTGGATATTGCGCGATTAAGTTTTGGGTTCTAGCAAATTTTGAAACAGACCTTATTATTAAATATGTTATAGAACCGTACATTGTACTGTTGTAATATAGGAAAGCTTTCTCTAGAACTCTTTCATGACATTACAAAAAAAAAATATTCCCTTAAAGTGATGGGAACTATTTATGTGCGTATACATGGGGGGGGTGGGGGGGGGGGGGGGGAATATAAAGGTAGCAAGAAATGATTAGTAAATTTATGAAATTATGTAAATGAGAACCCACCAACTGGCCACTAAAGTCACAATTTTAATGTTTAAACGTTTTTTTTACTGATTAAAGAACGATGAGTGTACGATAATTAGTAGAGTGATGAATTTAGAATGGGTGTAAAAGGTTGATGAATGAGTCGCTTGAAGAGCTCTTGTGGCAAATTAGTACTCTTGCTTGTTCTGATGGCGGTGAGCTAATGGAGGACTAGCATGGTGAACCGTGGATAGCTTGATTGGTGAACCTTTCAAGGTTGATATTGTTGGTTACTCTTTAAAGTTTAACTAGTCAGTAAACTCGTAATGTTCAAAGTTAATTTGTTAACTGACTGTTTAAACCTTTCTGAAAGTCGGCATTATTCAATATCTCTTACAGACAACTTCTTGAATTTTAAACCCGTTAGCCAAAGCATTACGGTGGCCTTGACAGGAGTGTAATGAGTAGTTGATGTGCACTTTGAGGATCAGTGGTGGCGTCTCGATGCGGTTACTAATAGAACTATTTAGTCTAAGTTTTATGTGGTGAATTTGCTGACAATGCAGAAGTTTACAGAAGTAAATATAGAAAATTGTTGGAGCCATCTGGAGAAAGTGGAAAATTGAGGGGAAAAAATTCTATAAAATTGAAGTTTTGGCGTACGGATTTTTGACGAAATCTTCGTGTCTAATTCCGTGTAGTGACCGAAACTAGGAATATCAAATTGGAGCGTTCTTCTTTTTTCTTTTTTGTTTTTGAGTGATTTTGTTCGACGCACACATAGATAACATACATAAACACATCACAAAAAAAAAAAAAAAATCATTTCGTCACATTCAAGGAAACTCAAAGAATTTATATTAAGTGAAAAACTCCATTTTGAAAATTTAACACTATCTTAATCCTTTCTCTTACAGTAATAAGAAAAAGTTAATATGATTTTATTTTCATAAAATTTGTATTTTATCTGTTTTATTGGATGTTTTAATTAAAAAAATATCTAAAATAATTTTTATCTTTCATATGGAAGCAAAGTTTTAAGAAATATTTATCGATATTCTATTAAACAGGTAGGTTTGTGTTTTAAAATTATATTCACCAGCATGTCCAGTCTCGGTGTTAAAGAATGGGACAATTTTTTACATAATTTCAACATTTTACAATAATTTGCGCTAACATTATTTACAATCTTGTGTTTATACATTAGGATATTATTACTGTAAACCTTTTTTTGCCTTCAAAGATCTAAGGGTTTTGCTTGCAGAGAAGGTCGATATATGTGATTATTTGGGTTTAGGCTAAAACAAGCAAATTCCAGTTCATAAACATACAAATATACACTTAACCAATGTACACTTTACATGTACAAGGAATAGAAAGGATCAACAATAATTGCTTCTGACTAAACTTATTATCCATATTTCTATATGGATGCGAACCTTAATCGCTTCCAATAAAATATCAAGAAGGTAAAAAGCAAATGGATTTTTGGAGAAGAAGCAAGCGTCAATGTAGGATGGAAAAAATAAGTATTGAATCATGAAAGTATCACATGTAACACGTTATGTAAAGACTAGAATCAGGGAATGGTTTTGTTACAGTAATATACAGAGGACTTAGAGCGAAGATAGCCAAACAGTTTGGAAACCTCAGGCGAGGAAAAGTAGAGGTGGGCCAAGGAAAATGTGGAATACCTGAGTACAGGAATTGATAGCCAGTTGGGGATCTTCAATCTGATGATTCGACCAATAGAAAATCTTGGAGAAAGAAAAATAGTGAAGGCAATCAATTGGAAACGTCAATAAAAGATAAGGTGCCTTAAAACAACATACAAGTAAGTGGAAACCTGCAGAATTACTTATTGATTTTTAGAACTTAGGAGGTGGCTGAATATAAGTTTTTAGATGGGATCCTAACTAAATGAAAGCTTCAAATTGGAATTAAGCCTAACGTCACAGAATCCCTCAGAATGTCATATTTTTTGACTGATGATATTTAAAACTTGAGTGTAAAAAGCTTGAGTGCATGCCATTTTTTTTGTTTTTTGAGTTATTTGTATTGGAATCAGATGATCGGATCCCGCCTTGATAATCTAGCGCATCGTTGGACTTGTTCTAGGAATAACTCTATATTCGTGTTATTTTCCCCATCGAAACACGGAATTTGGTTCAGGAGGTTTAGGCTTGCGATAATGGAAGTTTTATCTTGAGCCGGGGGAGTACGTGCAGATCTTTCTTTTTCTCCCAAGAGGTGTTGGACGGCCTCTTCTAGACCGTTAATAGTGTATGTGGCCATAGCTTTGGTTAATTGGGTTTCAGAAATTTTATCGGGACTTGCACGGGTTTTCTTAGATCCCCTAGTTTTCATAAACCCTTTTAAGGGATTGCGTAGAAATAGTAATTGTAAAAAAAAATCACAAAATAGTTCAATTTAATTGAACAGATTTGAACACATACAAAAATAAATCGGTAGAATAAATTAGTAATGTATAAGAATTTGACTTATTCAGATTTTAGAAGACTACTGGAATCGCTGATCGGATCCTAGTCGCTGCCACTAGATGTATTGGTATCAGATGTCTTGGTATCGGGAGTTGAAGTGAGGAGTAAGTGTTGTTAGTTAGAGAGTTTTTAGAGAGTTGTTATTCGAAATACGTACTACTGATTTATGAAAATAAACTATATTTTAACAAATAATTTAAAGTGTTTTGAAATAGAAGAACTAAGATGCACAATTGTAAATGAATATAAGAATTATGAAATGAATAATAAATATTAAAGAAATAGTGTTTAAATCCTTGAATAGGGACGCGCTCGCGATGTATGAAACTTAACTGCTTGGTAACTCGAACTGACGTGAACTGCTGTCTGACTGATGTCGTGCTGGTTGTGAACTGAATGATAACTGGTAACTCACTGATCCCCTCCTCCAGTGGGGCGACGTTTATATTTGCCTCACTCACACATCGGCTGATGTGTAAGTACGTGTCACACTAAGACATCTATCGTAGTATATTGACCTCGGTAGTTAACATAGGCTGTTTTTGGCCCGGGGTGGCGACGCTTGTTAACAGATGGTGGCCAGGTGGCCTCTTGAGTGTACATTGACCCTTGTATGAAAGGGTTTTGCCGGCGGCGGTTCTCTTGACTGTATATTGACCCCTGTTTTGAAAGGGTTTTGCCGGCGGTTCTTCTGACTGTACATCGACCCCTGTTTGAAAGGGTTTTGCCGCGGTTCTTGACCTGCAGATAGCGGCTGGCTGGAACCACTAGTTATAATTTTTAGATTTATTTATTATTTAAAA
>JAAEAF010009117.1:0-28646 GCA_011037195.1 Triatoma infestans
TGTGTCTGTGTGTGTGTATGTATGTGAACAGCATAGCTCAAAAACGAAAATCGTAGAAAGTTCAAACTTGATATTACGTTTAGGTATCACCATGGGATCTGACGGTGCGTTATGTGTCAATATTCCTCAACCGGAAGTACCACTTTACTAGTTATTTTTTTTACGTTTTTGCAATTTTCTCAAAAATGGCTCCGAAGATTTTCTTTAAACTTGTTATATCAACTACACATACAAAGAGCTACAACTTTTATTTGAAACATTTCTCCAGGAAAATTCATTTAAGGGCACTTCTGGGGGAGGGGTGGGTTTAGGTTTTCATCTTAACTGCTGTTTCAGTGTATTTAGACAATTCTGTCATCTAAATAATGTTAATTAGAATTAAATATGTTGTTGAAATTCCGAGTTTGAAAAAAAATAGATAACCGGAAGTGCGGTTTTACTGAAATAATATACTATTTTTCAGTTTTCTTGGTATTTTTCTCGAAAATTGCTCCACCAGATTTTTCTTTTAAACCACCTTTATTTGTTACCTATAACATAGAAAAGAGCTACACTTTTATTGTTGAAACCTTTTCCCCTAACTGAACATTCATTAAGGGACTTTTTGGGGGATGGGGGGTTTATTGTTTTTCTTGAAAAATGCTATCACAGTTGATTATACAATTCTGTCATCCAAATTGAAATAACTAGAAATTAATATATGACCCAAATTCCGAGTTTCAAAAAAATTAGTAAACCGTAAGTGCGCTTTTACTGATCAGTTTTTTTCCAGTTTTCAATATATTTCGACGGACTCCGTTTTTACTTTCTCTTACTCCTAGTAAGAGGAAGTATTGTATTTATATTTGTGTAATAACTAATCATAAAATGCTAAAAAATATATTCATTGCAGAATATTTCAAACAATAGTACGATAATTTTTCCTTTTAATTCCCTTTTTTTTTAGAACTGGAGTAAGAAAGTTGTGTGAGTGTTTCACACCAGATTTTTTACAATCTATTCTTGAATCGTAGATTGGTAGATGTCACTTGCAAAATTTAGGTGATTACATCATTATTAAATTATGTGGCGGGTTTGGTATAGGTGATGAGTACGGGCTTATAAAATGGGAGGTCCCATAAAATAACAAAAAAAAAAAAAAAAATCTGGTGTGAAACACTCACAGAACTTTCACTTACTCCAGTTCTCAAAATTATAATTGACAAATTTTATTGTTAGTGTACCACAAATTTAATGAAATTCGTCGAAAAATGAAAAAAACTGTTCAGTACAAGCGCACGTCCAGTTTACTAATTTTCTTGAAACTCGGAATTTCGTCAATCTACTTATTTCCAATTAATTTTGTCTAGATGGTAGAATTGTATAATCAACTAAGAAAACACTTTAGAAGGAAACATAACCTACCCCTCCTCCAAAAGCCACCTTAAATGAGTTTATCCGGAGAAATGTTTCAAATAAAAGTTGTAGCTCTTTAAATGAGTAATTCACATACTTAGTTTAAAGAAAATCATTGGAGCCGTTTTAGAAAAATAGCAAAACTGAAAAATACTTTTCACTAAAAATGCACTTCCGGTCATCTAATTTTCTTCAAATTCGGAATTTCAACAACATATTTAATTCTAATTAATATTATTTAGATGATAGAATTGTGTAATAAACTGAAATAGCAATTTAGAGAACAACCTAACCCCTCCCTTCCCCGAAAAGTAAATGCGTTTTCTTGGAGAAATTTTTCAAATTAAAATTGTAGATCATTGTATGTGTAGTTGATATACCAAGTTTAAAGAAAAACTTGCAAAAAAGTGAAAAAAAAAAAACATTCAGTAAAGTGGTACTTCCGGTTGAGGAATTTTGAAAGATAACGTACGTTCGGATGCCATTGGTGATACCCAAACGGAATATCAAGTTTGAACTTTCTGCCAATTTTTGTTTTTGAGCTATGCTGTTCACATACATACATACAGACACACACACACACACACACACACCACACACAGTCACACCCACCCACCATTTGCTAAAAACTATTTTTTTGGACTCATAACGGATATTTCCGTTGAAAATACGATGTCGACAATTTGACACGATTACAGTACTTGCCAGTGCGATCTTAACAGATTTACGAAATGAGTTTTCACCTGAAATACATGTTTTGCGAATACCACTGAATTAGAAAGAAAAGTTGTTACTGAATGGTCTGTGTGTAGGTGAGTGTGCGCGTGCGCGCGTTTTAACAGAATATCTCTAAAATGAAAAGTCGCAGGAAGCTCAAACTTAGAATTGCATGTAAGCACTGTCACTGCATCAGACACGAAGATTTACCCAGGAATCATCTAGACTGGTATGTCTGGAAGTCTGAAATAGTAGTCAGACAGTAATAGAATCATCATCGTCATATGCTTGTAGATGAAATTCCAATGAATTTATTCTAGACAACAGGATATCCTAGTATTATGTATAAGGACTTTCAGTTAGGTACCTAGGGTATCCCTGATGATTCCTTTACAGAAGGGAAAATGGCTTCTGCAGCCTAGCCTCAGAGTCAGCTTCTTCTTAAGCTATTACAGCTTCTGCTTGATACTCATTTCCTGGATATTACAAGAACATCTTCGTCTGCGGTGGGTGAAAGAGAGCTAGAACCTAATGACCTAACCACTTTGGATGAAGCATTTATGCAAGATAGAGTGGCTTGGGTAGTGCAAAGTTTCTCACCTTTTAAGACACCTGGACCAGACGGGGTTTATCCCAGCCTGCTACAAAATGGTGGATATGTACTGATGAAGGTATTGTTGAGGATCTTTAATGGATTTTTAATGTTTGGTCAACATTATGGAGGCAAGTTTAGCTAGATTTAGGTCTTCATTCCTAAGCCAGAAAAAAGTGACTACTCTGATAAGGCATTTAGACATATTAGTCTTATGTCTTTCCTTCTGAAAAATTTGGAAAGGTTGATGGATAGGTTATTACCGATGGCCGATTAAGGGATCATCCATTCCCATCCTTGCTTTCTTGTTTTCTTTGATGTTGAAGGGGCTTTTGTCTGATTTTCGTTTGACGCTCTCGAATATGTACTAATACGAAGAGGTAAACATCCAGCTTTACTGGATAGGTATTTATTTAAGGAGTTTAATGTCGTATAGGCTTTTCTTGGTAAACACACCATAATAATGCAAACAGGAAGAGGATGCCCTCAAGGTGGGCGTCTCATCAAAAATGCGGTTTACTGTCATAGATGTCCTGTTGGCTAGGTTGAATTCATCGGGATTTTATGTACAAGCATACGCCACTGATGGTGCTATTTTATTGTTGGGACAATGCAAATCGTCCTCAAATATGGTATATCATACATAATTAAGTAAATATATTATTAAAAAGACAAACTGACTGAGATCACAAGTGAGATGGAAATATATTCACTTGCAATTGAGTCCCACTTTTGTTTTGATTTTTTTCTAAACAAAGTGCTTAAACATTTTCTAAACAAGAAAATAAAAATATTGTCAAATAATTAGTTATAAAAATAAATAAATACCAAAAAAAAAAAAATATAATAACGCTAGTGTAGAATTTGTATTCAAGATGTTGTTTATAACATCCTATAAGAGATAACTTTGGACATTATATCAGCCACGTGTTGGCCATATGTTGAACATGATTATACTCATTTAACGTGAGTGAGTGTGTGTGTGTGTGTGTGTGTGTGTGTGTGTATCTTTTACGAAAGTATGCGGTTTTTTTTTCTTTTTTTTTTTTTTTATAAAACTGAACGACCTATTTTAGAAGTTTCCATAGAAAATGTGACGAAAAAAGTTGAAGTTGAATATATCCTTATTAATAGCTAGCTATCCAATAAGGTGTTAGCGCTTATATGGGCTATAGTATTCATCGTACTATCGATTAATATCCCTATGTCTCACTCTCTCTGTAAAAAAATGATTAAGGAATTTATTTTAAATTGGTAACAGAGTTTTTTTTTTACATTTATAGACTCGAAAGTATGAATTTTTTTTTTTATTTAAGGCGCGCCAACATCTATGGTCATTGGCACCCGGAGCCTTCTCAGTGCACTGCCAGGCCTTCGGACAGTGTTCTTTCGTTACAGGCAACACTGTCCATCACCGGAACAGTGAGCTGTAGAGGCTCCTAGGAAGAGACAAATCTAAGGGTAGCACAGCTGGACTCGAACTCCGGGGTCCTCCGTGTCGGAGTCCAGTACGCTAACCACTTAGCTAGCTATTCCCATCCCTATGTATGAAAGTGATATGCAAATAAAAAAAAATTTTTAAAGTAAAGACTATCAGAATATGACTATATTAGCACTTTTGTCAGCCCTTCATAAAAATTTTAAACGGCAATTTAAAGTCTAATTTCACAATTCCTCCAAAGAATTTCAGAAATTCAATTTTACCGAATACAAAATTTCAAATAAAAGTGGTAGGTTTACCATAAATATACAGTTAGCCTTCCAAGTTCAATAGAAATTCAATTGAACTTGTGAGGAAAATTCTGAAAAAAATAAATCAGTATCTTTCTGTATGAAGTTGTACTTTTGGAATTTCATTAAATATGGAATTATAGCAATGTATTTAATTTAATTAATACTACGCCAACAGGTAGTAATATATGGCAATGAAGTGGCACTTAGTGGAAATTTTCAACTCCTCCACAGCCCCTCCCAAAAATCAATTTTCTTATGAAAATATTTTAAACAAATGTGAAACAGGCTATTTGTCCTATAATCTGTCCAACTTTGAGGCTATCTATGTTTCTACGAATCATTGAATGCTCCAAACGGGTGATTGGTCCAGCGTTAGTGGTCCCGTTGCCTCGGGACAACAGGTATTTGCTTAACTAGGAGATTTTCGGAAACCCCAGGGTATGTACTATGATGCCTTAGTGGAAATATTTGTGCTGAACGTTATTTTGTGTGTTGTGTACTGTTATGGTGCGTGTGCATGGTGTATCCCGTGGGGCCTGCATTCACCAGGCACCTCTTGCGGAGAAAACAGATGAACCAATATGGGAAGAGGAAGTGGAGTTGGCTTTGGAGAAGATAAAAACGGGTAAAGCCTCTGGTATTGACGGCATAGTTCCTGAATTATTAAAATATGGAGGGCCTGAGTTGATCAAAACCTTGCATACGCTGTTCCTAAGGATATGGGCGGAGAAAAAAATCCCTAAGGAGTGGGAATATAATATAATTATCCCCATAGATAAAAAAGGAAATGCCAGCGACTGTAAAAACTATAGACCCCTATCCTATGCATTTCCTCAGTTGTCTATAAAATGTATACTAGGATTCTAGAAGGCAATTTACGCAAACTGGTAGAGGATGATCTGGAGGAGGAACAGGTGGCATTCAGACCAGCGAGGCAACCTCAGGATAATATTTTCTTTCTGCGAATGATACTGGAAAAGACCTGGGAGACGGGAAAAAATCTATACTTGGCATTTCTGGACTTGCAAGCAGCTTTCGATTCAGTTCCAAAACATGAGATATGGCAAGCCCTAAGAAAAAAGAACGTCCATAATTACCTAATAGAGGCCATCAAATCAGTATACTAGAAACCTAAGGCAGTCGTTAGACTTAATGGAGAAAAATCGAGTCTATTTAACCTCGAAAAAGGAGTAAAGCAAGGAGACAGTTTGAGTCTCTTGCTATTTATTATATTTATGGATGAGATCCATAAGATATGTAAAAGAAGAACTCCTAAAGCCAAAATAGGAAACTGGAAAATGAGGCCAATATGTGCACAGTCCTTTCTATATGCAGACGATGTTGTCCTACTAGCGGATTCGGAAACGCATCTTCAGGTCTCGGTTATCGAGTGGAATGAAGTGCTCAAATGGAAGGGAATGCTGCTAATATCAGCAAAAGTAAAGTGATGCACATAGGTAGGATCTTCGAAGCGATTTGTA
This sequence comes from Triatoma infestans, assembly GCA_011037195.1. Taxonomy (NCBI): domain Eukaryota; kingdom Metazoa; phylum Arthropoda; class Insecta; order Hemiptera; family Reduviidae; genus Triatoma; species Triatoma infestans. The sequence continues at coordinate 5,920 of JAAEAF010009117.1, forward strand.
TCGGATGCGAAGGAAATGCTTTGGAACAGGTAGTGTAATCATAAGCCGAGATGGCAGGATAGATCCGGAAGTACTGAATCACGTTAGAGCTGCCAACCAAGCCTACAGCCAAATCAATAATACGATTATAGGTAAAATAGAAGTAAGTAAAGCAGTGAAGTTGACAATCTTTAAGGCGGCTTACCTACCATTTCTCCAGTCTGGTACCAAATCATTGCCGATGCTAGATAAGCACGCAAGCCGGATTACGACTAGGCAAGAAACGAAAGAATAAGAAGTAGCCTAGAAATAGAACCCCTAATGAAAGAGATGGAGACGCGACAGTTGAAATGGTTTGGACAAGTCTGCGACAGTTGAAATGGTTTGGGCACGTCTGCAGAAGGGAAGAATATAATAAGGCGAGATGTCTGAGGGAGGTCAGAACTGCAGGTAAACGGCCCAGAGGAAGGCCAAGGATGGGGTACCTAGAATACATTGAACGCCTAGGGGTTAAAAGAGGACAATCGACCGCGTCCATGAAAAGAATGGCTCAGGAGAGAGATAAATGGTATGGATGGGTAAAGGCATAATATCTGGCTCGACGCTGAAAGGACAAGAGTCTCAGGAAAAGAAGAAGAAGTGGAACAGGCTATTTTGTAAAGTAAAGGAACTGGATCCAGTGAAGGAAAATCAACTGGATCCATTTTAAAAGAATTCGTGAAAAACCGGATCAAAACCATTCAGTAAAGCTGCATTTGAATTTTGACGGATTATGGCAAAAAAACAAACAGACTTACAGACTTTTCACAAACAGACCTTTCTCTTACTCAAACAGAACATTCGCAAAAAAAAAAAAACAAACAAGATAAAACAATTTTTTCGTGCTTAGAAAAAAAAAAACACAAAAAATTATTTCCGGTAAAAAAACTCAAATTCAGGAAATTAGATAGGTACTATAGCAATACTTCCTGTTATGAGAGATTAAAGTACGAAAATAATAATTATTGCTACTCTGCTAGCGATTGATGAAGATTGATTTTTTTTTTTAACACAGTGTGCAATTATGGAAGATTCTTCTGGACCGTTCTTAAGTGATGGATAAGGATAGTGAGATTCCGTTTTATTTTTTAAAAAAAAAAACAAAACAAAAAAAAAAACTTAGATTTTTGCCAACGTTTCGACAAATATATTGATTGCCTTTATCAAGGCATAAAAATAAGAATTGTTAAAAAAAATCTTCAAAACATGACAAATTTAACTTATATTTTAGGAAAAATAAATAGATGGAAACTCCTCAACACTCCTCAAACATGTATTGATATATTCCCACTAGTCTCTATGGTGTTGAGGTTTTTGTTGCGGAAGTTCCATGCAGAAAAAATATAATCGCAGAACAAAAAATCAGTTTAATATCAATGACAGAATTTAAACTTAATTAAAATGACTTTCCAATCGTAAGGGCCTTAAAATTATAATGAGATATTTGTAACGACAATCGCCAGAAGAGTTTTTAAAGAAAAAAAGAATTCTTTCTTGGTGTACACCAAAAAAACTAAATAAATTCTTCTCAAAAATTAAAGACCCTATTGAAAAAAAAACCTAACAAAACACATACGGTATACAAACTTCAATGTATTACACCCAACTGCAACGCTTGCTACATATGCTGAATCCAAACAGTTTTTACAAAAAAAGACCCCGACAACATGAACTAGACAATATTAACAAAAAAAAAAAATTGGCAGCACTGTTCTCTCCAAACATGATCTGATTTTCAATCATGCCATCCGATTTCAATAATAACCCTTCCATTTTAACCATTTACGCCAACCATTCAAAAATGTCTTCTATCCGAATCCTTACGAATTTACCTTCATCCGAACTCTGTCAATTTAAAAAAAAAAAAAAAAAAATCATAACTTCAATTTATAATAATATTTGTTTCACGCTAAACAAAGACATCTCGCCCATAATTTTTGTTCTTCCAAATTTTGAAATTGCCGCGCCTCAGTATAAACATTGTTTCTTATCCCTCCCCCACTTTTTAACAGTTTTTTTTTTTTTTAATTTTAAAAGAAGTACTCTTTCTTCATTTCAATTTCAACGTTGTCAACGTACACTCCTATCCTATCCTAAAGGTATCTTTATCTATTTTATTTTCCGTTATGGTTAATATTGTGATGGATACAACCAACCTAATATTCAATATCATTTCATTTAATTAAGTGTCATTTCTATGTGTTAGAATTTCTTGTTTTTAATATCTTACGCTCAATCTGTTCTGTAAATATTTCTTTCTTTTATTTATTACAAATCTATGCACTTTTTCTTCACTACAATAATGAACCTTTTCACCCAATAAATTTTGCATAGCACCTGAAGAAGGGCACCAATGGTGTACGAAACGTACAGCAACAAAGAATTCTTTTTCTTTAAAAAAAAAATCTTCTGGGCATTGCCGTATAAACATCTCATCTTAATAAAATTATTTTTTACTTTTTCTTATATCCTAGTAAAAGGAAGTATTGTAATCGTGACAAATTTTCGATATCGAGTTTTCACCGGAAATAACCGTTTTGAGGTCCCCTGAGTCCAAAAAAAATGGTTTTTAAAAAATGATGTGTGTGTGTGTGTGTGTGTGTGTGTATATGTTAACATCATAGCTCAAAAAAGAAAAATCGTAAACAGTTCAAACTTGATATTCCGTTTAGGTATCAGGAAGGGATCCGACAGTAGGTCATCTGTCAAAATTCCTCAACCGGAAGTACCACTTTACTAGATTTTTTTTTTTTTACTTTTTTGCAATTTTCTCAAAAATGGCTCCGATGATTTTCTTGAAACTTGGTATATCAAGTACACATACAAAAATTTTATTTGAAATATTTCTCCGGGAAAATTCATTTAAGGTCAGTTTTGGTGGAGAGGTGGGGGGAATAGATTTTTCTGTAAAATGGTATTTCAGTTTATTATACAATTCTGTCATCTAAATAATATTAATTAGCATTAAATATGTTGTTGAAATTCCGAGTTTGAAAAAAAAAAAATCGGTTGACCGGAAGGGCATTTTTCACTTTTCCGGCATTTTATCGAAATTGGTTTCAACGATTTTCTTTAAAGTAGAAATGTGTACTACACATATAAAGAGCTACAACTTTTATTTGTAAAATTTCTCCTGATAATGTCATTTAAGGGGGCTTTAAGGGGGAGGAGTGGGGTGGATATGTTTTCAGTGCTAATCATAGTTAATTATATGTTTCTACCATCCAAAGAAAATTAATTAAAATTAAATAGATGGCCAAAAAAAAAAGTTTCAAGAAAATTAGTAAACCGGAAGTGCGCTTTTAGTGAACAGTTTTTTTTTCAATTTTCGACGAATTTCAATTAAATTTGGTACACTAAATATAAAATTTGTCAATTTCAATTTTAAAAACTGGAGTAAGGGAAAGTTGTGTGAGTGTTTCATACCAGTTTTTTTTTTTTTTTTTTTTATGAAACATATCCTCTTCTCTCCCATCCCTCAAAAGTTCTTTAAAAGAATTGTTTGGAACAAAGTTTCAAATAAAAGTGATAGACCTCTATATTCACAATTAGTGAATACAAAATTTAATGAAATTCATTGGTAGTTTTTTTGGAGATAACAGCAAAACTGAAAAAAAAAAAAAAAAAAAAAAACTGTTAGTAGAAAAGTACTTCCGGTTTAACTGAATTTACTTCAAATACGACATATTGGTAACATGAACTATATTAAATAGACACTTTACCTTTTAATAAACACTCTATATTCAAAAAGAACACGCATCCTTATAAATACATTAATTCTGATAAAAACAACATGCATCCTTATAAATAAATTCATTCTTATAAAAACAACATGCATCCTTAAAAATACATTCATCCTTATAAACATAATCATCCTTATAAATACATTCATCCTTATAAATACATTCATCCTTATAAATACATTCATCCTTATAAATACATTTATCCATTGAAACAAAATTACACTTCTCACATACGTCTATTTACAAGAGAGTGGAGTACTCTATATTCCTCACACTCTGTGAAGATTCTAAACCTATCCACAATCACACAAACTTTCACATACGTGCCGGGATGCCAAACCCGACACAGGCCCACCCGTCCTAGAAACAGTGGTTCCCAGAAATGCTGGAAGACGTCCTGCCAGTAGCAGGAAGTCAAGAGATTCGCCACCCCTGCCCCGGCATTGGCCTCCCCACACTTCATTCACACGCACATTCATACAACCTATTCCTACCTAAACTACTAAAAATAAGCATTTTAAATTAAACTTGTACAGTAAAGTGTCTATTATTAGATTAAGTGAAAAACATTTATATCTTTAAGAAACTGCAGAGTGTTCTGTCGCTAACTTCGTTGTCGCTCAGTACTTCTGTTAATACCGAAGGAAAATTAAGGTTTTCCCTAGCTCTCACATACTTGGTACATTCAAGCAAGATATGCCGTACGGTTATGGCAACATTACATTCTGAGCAATTAGGTGGTTCTTCCCTTTTAAAAAGGTGGCCATGTGTTAACAATGTGTGCCCAATCCTCAATCTTGCTAACACAACTTCTTCACGACGTATCTTTCGACATGATGTCAACCACTTCTTTGGTGTGGACTTTATATTTCTCAATTTGTTGGTTAGCGGTAATAACTCCCAGTATCTTATCCATTGAGAAATGATGATTGTTCGAAGATACTGTGTCCAATCAGTCGGAAGGACTGTTTCATATTTATTGTTCAGCAATGTAGCATCTTTGGCAGCCCTATCAGCGGCTTCATTGTTAGTTATCCCAGTGTGACCAGGCACCCACAGAAAAGTAACTGCTTTATGACTTTGCATAATGCAGTACAGCAGCGCATTAATTTCTATTTAACATGATTTAGATGACACGATTATATAATAAATTGAAATAGCACTTTAGAAGGAAAACTAATTTTACTCTTTTACTGTATTTTTCATGGAAACTAATTATTCGGAAAATTTACACTTTCGCGAGATATCTTCCTTCAAGGGGAAAACCCTGAAAATATTTGTTTTTTGAAACTTATCAGAACTAAAATAAAGTGAGTTACATAAAATATAATAAGTGTAATATTTTAGACAAAGCGCCCATATTTTTTTTTTTTTGCTTTAGTGTGATAAAGTTTAGGGTCTATGACCTCCATATATAGAGAAAAGTCAATAGGACTTAACGCTGTCAATGTAAATAGATATGTATGTACAATGTACACCAGTGGCTTGACAACTATCATCGTAATTATATGACTTTTATTTATTGTCTGTTTTTTTATTATTTAATAAATGATTTTTTTTTTTTTTTAAATTAATTTTGGTTTTGTTTTTTTATATTTATTTAGTAGATATTGATTATCTCAACAAATTAATTAGCCATAACTTTGTAGTTATTGGTGGTTTATTTTAATTCTGAAAAAAAAATTCAATTTTTTTTTTTTATTTGTCTGTTTTAATAAAATGTTAATTCTCAATGGCAGATTTTATATTGAATCATTCTTTAGATGAAAACTCTTCCCAAGCACTCATGTTTCTGTTAACAGTAACTTTTTAAACAATTATTTTGGATTTACGAGAGGTTGGTGAAGCCAAGGATGCTGTATGCAGCTTTGGTGTGGTGGTCTGGCTCCTTGGTGGGGAGAAATAGCAAGAAGCTGTTGGGAGTACAGCGCACGGCCTGTTTGGCTATTACTGGCGCGATAAGAACGACACCGACGGTGGCATTAGAGATGCTGCTGGGGCTAAATCCCCCTTCAGTGTGTGGTAGTGGGAGAGGCAATGAAAGGGTACCTCAGAATGAGGTGCAAGGGAGAATGGGTGAGAACCTTCCGGGGGGATCACACTAGGATCGAAGACGAAATTTGGCGAGTGAACCGATTTTTGCTATCCAAACTTGATGAGACGAGCAAGAAATGGGGATTTGAGAGAGATTATGAGATTACGATTGGTAGTATAGGGGATGATAACCTCACGAGGCCAACGGAGTCGGGCAGCGGTATTATTCGCTGTTATTCAGATGGCTCTAGGCAGGAGGGTACTGGCCTGTCGGGGGCGGGAGCATGGTTTCAGGAGTTGGATAGAGGGAGTTCGGTGGCCTTGGGTGGTTTGGCCACTGTTTTCCAGTCTGAGGTGGTGGGCATCATTGAATGCTGCCACCTTGTGGGGGAATGGCTAGGAGAGTTTAAGGAAGTGCGGATCTTCTCCGATAGTCAAGCCGCACTAAGGGCTTTGAGTAAGCCTTGGTGGAGTTCGAAATTAGTGGGAGAATGTAGGAGAAGGCTTAACGCTTTGGCTCGGAGGGGTAAGGTGCATCTCTATTGGATACCCGGACATGCGGGAATAGAGGGCAATGAGAGGGCGGATCGGCTGGCCAGGGAGGGATCATCATTACCATTTTGTGGTCCTGAACCAGCCCTGGCTGTTACAAAGACGTTTCGCGACAAACAGATTAGACTTTGGAGACGAGAGCTTTGGAGAAACGCTGGGGGGACACGCAGGGGTGCCTCCAAGCTAAAAGATTTATAAAGGCAAGCAAGCAGGAAATTTCGGAGTATCTCCTGTCTCTTAGTAGGACGGGTTTGAAACCTTGGTAGGGATAGTGACCTGGACACACTTGGGTGTCCAGTCACTTGTTTAACATAGGGAGGACGCGGAGTCCCATTTGTCAGAACTGTGATGACGGAGTTGGGGAAACGGTGTTATCACCGTTTCGCTAGAACTAGGTTTCGTATATTTGGGAGGACACCAGTCCCGCAGGATTGCCTGGGCGTGTTGGAGTTTTAGGGATATCTTGGGATATTGCAGATTAACCGGCAAGTTACCGGGGGAGATTAATTAAGGGGTTACAGGGGGTATCGGGGGATAATCGAGGCTTAGGTCCCGCGCCTTTGGGCACCCGTTTTGATAATAATAATAAGAACAATGATTTTGATATAAATTAGCATTTATTCTCTTTAGCAAATGAAGAAGAATTAATGGAGGTTCCCTTTCTTTTACCGCTTAATTGGAAATACACGGTGATCTTCTTAAGATATTTGAGGTTTTTTATTGGATACACTTGTTTTGTGAGTCCGCAGCATGAACATTTTTATTACTTTCTCTTAGAACTTCTGGTCAGAGGAAGTATTGCGATCTTATCAAATCTTTATAGGAAATATAGTTTTCACCGGAAATATACAGAGTATTCTCAGGAAATACGTGTGTTTTGAGGTCCATTAAGTTCGAAAAAAACAAAAAATCTGGTGTGAGACACTCAAACGACTTTCTATTAAGCTAATTAATACAATTTAACCAAAAAGATAGTCTAGCCAAGCAGGCTGGTCAGCTGGGTGACTTGGTAAATTATAAACTCTCCTTTACAGATATTAGCCCACTCGTTAGGATTAGGATGTTAAATAAATGGCAGAGAGTATATGAATCGATTGACAAAGGAGGTTTCTATACAAGAAATAATCCTCTAGTCTTAAAACCTTAAAATCTTGGTTTCTTGTTTTAAATCAGTGGCTCTGTGGAGGCTGCTTTAATAAAATAGGAAGATCTAGTACTAATGTGTGTGTACAGCATGCGGTAGACTTGAGGACCTAGAGCACATTCTAATGCATAGGTTCCCAAAGTGATTCCTACGGACTACTAGGGGTCTGTGTAACCGCTGAGGGTGTCTGTGGCCAATTAAAATTAATTTGAGGGTGCGTGGACCGGGAAAGGTTTAATATAAAGTAAAATAATTGTGACCTATTTTCATTATTATGTAAGTTAAAATAAATAACAATAAATAGATTAATAGTGATTTTTACATCCTAAGTAAAATGTAAGAATAGATAGGTACATAAAATACAAATAATGACAAGCATCGTACAGTGGGAATGTGGGCCAACCGCGGCCGTCTATTTACATATCTATGCAGGTTTAAACAGGAACGGAATCTCGCCGCTACATACAATAACTTGTTTAAAATATGGCACTATAAAAGAGCCATGCATCTATTCATAAGAATCCATACTAATACCGGAGCAATTGATTGAATTATCCACAAATGACGAGCTGAAACCAATTTTTGAACAAGTACACCACAAATTTTGGTTGCAAAAAACGAGATACCAATTTTATATCCTGAAACAAAAAAAATAATGTTTTTGTATGTTAAACTGAAAGTTACAATTTCAATAAATACTACTTTAAATAATAAAATGGTTTTCTTGTTAGATTTCTGTTTGGTATTGTTGTTGGCTATTTTATTAGTAGTATTTTTAGTATTTTTGAAATTGAGAATGTGATGAACCATTTAGAGCCAAAAAATGTTTTTTTATTTAAATGTTATTTTCTTTTTAACATTTTGTTCATTTTATCCTTGACGTTTCTGCATTATACATGCTATTTTCAAAAGATTATAAAGTGAACAATATGTAATTTATACAATTGTCTGAAATCATAAAAAGAAAAAATTTTTGTTAAACAGATAGTAATGTAGTTGGAATATAAGTACAATAAGTATAATTTTTAATTATTTTTATTTATGTTTATTTGGTCCACAATTAATTACTCACCTTAAGTTGTTGTGCTTATGATCTAGCTCAACATAACATAACTAAAAAACAATTAAAATAACTGTCATACAACTTAAACAGCTAATAATAATAATAATAATAATAATAATAATAATAATAATAATAATAATAATAATAATAATAAATAATATTTTCTACATACAGACCAAACAAAATTATGCCAACCATCTGTAAAGTCAATATAAAAAAATATTAACCATCAAATTGAATCCACGTGGTGCACGATTATGAATATATAACATCCTTAATCCTCCAGAAGTAATAACTATACTCACAACAACAACAGTCATCAGACAAACAGTTTAAATATTAAAAAGAAGAATAAATAAATACATAATGGAAAGATTGAAATAAAATTCTATCATACAACTTTTGGCTAATAGTATATGTAATGTTTTGGTGTGATGTGTGTATATAGGTAGCTTGTGGCGTGAGCGTTTTAGAGAAAAGGGCTTGTATGTTTGTTTGAGATAGAATATAAGAATATAATCAAGAAAGCACCACTGATTATAGAATAAATATATTTTCTAACTGAATTTAAATAGCTTTATAATATCACAGCGATTAAGTATAAATCAATTAATTAATCTAGATTAAATGCTAAACTCTTATGTTTTAACTTATAACTGGCACTGATTTGAAGAGGGCATTCCTGAACTGTTCTAGCTTTGGAAGTAGAATTACGACTGTCTGGTTTGAAGGCTGAGTTAAGACTGTCTATGTACTCTTTACTCTTTGAAAGCTAGTGTTAGACTCTCTTCTTTGGAATTGCTCTCTCTCTCGCGAGGGAATTCTCTTATATAAAAGAGTTACCCTAACGGGATTTTGTGCCTTTGTTTTTCTACTTAGTATGATCCCAATTTACAGTACCTGATACTAAAATACAATCTTCTTGAAGTTAAATTCACATTATTAAGTATTCTAAATTATTTTTAAAAACTATTATTTTTCATTTCGTTCTTCCACTACATATATATATACTGTCCAATCAATATAAATATATTAAAAAAATCCTAAGCACAACAGCTTAAGGTGAGTAATTAATTGTGGACCAAATAAACATAAATAAAAATAATTAAAAATTATACTTATTGTACTTATATTACAACTACATTACTATCTGTTTAAAAAAAAAATTTTCTTTTTATGATTTCAGACAATTGTATAAATTACATATAGTTCACTTTATAACCTTTTGAAAATAGCATGTATAATGCAGAAACGTCAAGGATAAAATGAACAAAATGTTAAAAAGAAAATAACATTTAAATAAAAGACATTTTTTGGTTGTAAATGCGTCATTATTCTCAATTTCCAAAATACTGAAAATTAAAATGTTTTATTTTTATTTTATTTTTACGCCACCATTTACTATTGAAGACATCAAAGTTAAGTTGGTAATGTTTCTAGTATGCAGTTATTTCACTTAGGGGTTCATGGTCAGGTTTTTGCTATAAGAAGGGGGTCCATGGGTATAGAAGTTTGGGAACCATTGTTCTAATGGTATGTAAAAAATATAGTAGCTATAAAGATAAGTTGTTCAGCTCTCTTCAAAAAAAAAGATCAAAAGCCCGAACAATATACTGGTATCACAGAGGAAGTTAGATCCATAAGCGAAGAATTAATAGAATTTATTAATGATGGGTGTATTAAAGTGTAAGTTTAAACGATTTAATAGTGGAATTGGTATTTGAATTACGAATTAAAGTAATTAAAGATTGCGTGTAAGAATATTTAAACATTGAACATATTGTTCTTGAATCGTCAGCTAATGGCTTCAGGCATAGGCCAAGAAAAAAAAAATGAACAAGAAAATTTGCAGCGTTACAATGTTAAGTTAAAATGTTTCAGATACGTTTCTATCTATGTCGCAAGCATTCCCAAGTTTAAGAAAGTTACGTTGAAAACCGTTTACGAGAAAAAAATTTCGAAATAACTCAAAAACATTCTATAAAGTCGCATCTTCCGGTAAACTGATTTTCTTCAAATTTGGAATTCTATCAAAACATTTTAATGTTTATCAAATATTATGTAGGAGAAAAAACCATATATTATACTGAAGTGGAAGAGAAAAGCATAACCCAACTGTTCGTTATTCAATATAAATTTAAATTTGCCGCCAACAGCGTACATGAATGAAGCGTACATGTAGAATGTTCCTTTTATATTTCAGAAGAGTTCATTGAAAAGAGATTCACATTGAAATAAGTGCTAATTTAATTAGCTATTGCAATTGAAATAAATTGTAAACGTAATTTTTTATTACGATCTAAAAATTTTTAATGAACCAATCTAAGTGGTTTATTAATTGAATTAATTTCTAGTAATTTTTATTACAATTATATTTCAAATCCAGTTTAAATTAAATTATTTAATAAAATGTTTATTGTTTTTTAAATATTATTAACAATAATGAGATTAACAAATTTAAGTTATCAGCTTTTTATTCAGGTCTTACTGCTGTGACGGGAAGTATTGTAATCATGTCAAAGTTTTAGTAGTGTTTTAAAACATATTATTTTGCAAAAGTAATATTTACTTTCTTTTTTTCTATCCTTAAATAAAAAGACAATATTTAAATTAAATGATAGTTTATTAATATTAGTTATTCTTGAATAAATGTGTATGAAATGTATATATATATATATATACATATACATATTAGATAAAACTTATGGAAAGCAATTGGAATCATTAACTAACCCCACCCAAGGAATAGGGAGTGTATCGATCAATAAAGGTGGACGTCATATCGATGTGACGTCATAACAGAACCCTTGCCCCCTTCACATCTTCTTCCATTCCCAAGCCCTTATTCACAATTCTATCTTTCCCCTTTTGCACTACTTGTTACACCCAATCATTATTATACACTGAATTTTACAACTCTCATTATTATTATTATTTGCAAAATATGTTAAAAAGTTTGTACGTATTATTTTTTTTATATATTTTTTAGGTTAGAAAAAAAACTTATCAAATATTACCTTATTGACGCTCGGGGCGAATGCTTAGCATTCATTCATAATATAATTTCATGCAATACTTGGATGTATTGCTGGTTTTTGTATATTACATTACAAGATTTAGGCTAGTTTCACACTATACGGTTTTCACCGTACGGCTTTTTGCCGTGAAAATGTTGTTTTCACATTGCACGGTTTTTTCCTGTTGTAAACTAAACATTTTTATTTCGTTTGTCAATGAGATAACAAGTGTTTCAATGAAACGTGAATAAATCATTGCTTTGTGGTTGTTATATCATCGCCGAAGGAGAGTAAAACGAAACCATGTACGCCAGTGAGTCAACGGCGCCGTCTATTTCAGTGGCACCGAACGGCTACTATACGGCACGGCACCGGCGTTTTGCCGTCACCGTATAATGGTGAAAGGTCCCCGTGCTTTTCTTCACTCCAGTAAAAAATTTCGGCCGTACGGTGAAAACCGTACAGTGTGAAACGAGCCTAAACGAATTACTTGTTAACCATATTATTATCAATTAAAAAACTAAAATTAGAGTGAAGGGATTAGCTTAAGTGGTAGCGCGCTGGACTACCAATGCGGATGTACCAGGTTCGAATCCAGCAGTGCTTGCCCCCTTAGATTTTCTCTTCCTAGGAGACTCTACAGCTCCACTGTCCGGTGATGGATAGATAGTGCTTGTCTGTAACGAGAGAACACGGTTCGAAAGCCGGCCCTGCAACTGAGTAGGATCCAGGCCCCAATGACCATAGATGTTGAAGCGCCCTTAAATTAAATAAATAAATAAAATTAGGAGCTCAAACGTTGTCTCTCATTTTTATAGTACATACGTTTCTCTTTAATGTACTGTTAAAACTTCCTAAAAAATGACTGGTCAATAACCTTATTTTTTAAGGTGCAATAACCTTAGGAATCAACTGTCGGCTATCTTTTCTGTATTTCTTTATATATATTTTTTTTTTTTTGTACTTTCTTATTTTTGTTTACATTCTCTTTTATTGCTATATAATTTTCAAAACTGAGTTTGCACCGGAGGGGGGTGGAAAGAAGGTTTTGAAACCAAAAAGTGATAGTTTAGAACTATCACTTTTATTTGAAACATTTTACTATGTGACAATTCATTATAGATAGTTTCTGGGGGGGAGGGGGATGGAGACCAACTTTTCTTCTTATAAACTATACGAGTTCAATGCCTTCTATTTTAGTATCAATATATTAGAAGTAAATGAGTTGGCAAAATTCCGAGTTTGAAGAAAATCGGTCTGATAGAGAAGTGAATCAGGTTTTTTTAATACTATTTCATTTACCATGATTTTTCTCGATAAAGACACAAACTGTTTTACACTTGATATAATAATTACTGCACATAGACTTGACAACAGTTTGGTTTGAAACTTTCTTTCAAGAATGTTAATGTTCTGGGAGAGCTGTGAGGTATACATTTCCTTCCTGTTTTTCCTTCAATTATAAGAAAAATATTTGAAAGGAGAATTTATATCTGTTTGATAAATTTTTGTGCGATTACATCTGTTACCACATCTTATTTGAAGCGTCTAGTTGTAAAAAAAAAAAAAAAAATTCATTTAATATTAGAGAAGAGGTCATAATAAAACATTGAATAAGATCAATTTAATCAATGCATTTGAAATTGTTATTACGATCGAAAAATTTTTAAATGGACCAATCTGAATGGTTTATTAATGAATACTTCGTTAATTACTTCTTATTAATTTTTCCGATTATTGTTCGAATAAGGTTTACATTATTGAATAAGTGAATGGATCCACAATGCTAGATAACATCTGGCATTTTATTCGCTGTAACATGCATATTCATTCACGAAGTTCGTGTAGACAGTTCACTTCAACGTAATGTTTCTGTTACACTCAACTTGTTGTATGTTGGTTGTATATACGTTGGGAGGCTTCATAACCTCTTAGTTAGATAAGTTAGATGCATGCTACGACGTGATAAAATCCAGAAGGTTTACATTAATTTGGATAATTAAGAATTCCATGTTTTTTTGTTTTTTGTTGTATTTTTAAATATTCTTAGCGTTTATGAGACCAACAAAAAATCGATATTGCAGAAAGAGGAAATATATTTGTCAGGCTTCTTTTTTTTTTAATTTAAGCACAATACCATATTTTTCAAAATATTTTCTTTAATTGTTATTATTCGTCAGTGGGGAGGGATCAAGCTCTACACTATCTAAAGCCCCTCTAGATCCCCCCCCCAAACAACAAATCGGGTCTAAAAAAAAAAATCCACACTCGGGTTTAATCCGCTTGAGATATATAACAGTCCGAAGTAATCGTAAAATAACTGTGAGTGGAAATTGTTTAAGTTCTTCCCATAGATATCCTATTTCAAGAACCTAAGCTGCTGAAACTAATTTCTCACAACCCTAACAACCTGTCCCCAAAATCTGTGTTTTTTCCTTCGTCTCAAAGAAAGGTCAACAAAAGGAGAAGAGATGCCTGAGAGAGGTCCGTGAAAGTCACAGCAGCTTCTCAACTAATAGCCCTGTCCTCCTGACCCCCAGTGAACAACTTGGAATGCCGACAATCCACTGAGCTTAGCCATAGGGATGAATACTGTGAAGCTGTCCATTCTTGGAAGCTTTATAGATATGTGCGGAAAGGATATACCAACAATAGGCCTTGGTACCAACCAAGGGGGGGTGAGAAGCTAACCGACTACCTCCTCATTCCCCAAGTTTCCCATATCCTTAGAAGAAAAAAGCTTTACCAGGTTTCTAGAACATTTAGTACCAACTTGGATGTGAAGACACATGAATCCAGCGTCTTCAACGCAGCTTGAGACTGTTCAAGCACATACAACCACTTTCTAAATTAGTGTACTGTACCCGCCGTCTAAAATCCAACTAAGAATAGCATAAATCTCAGCCTGGAAAATAGTGGTACATTCACAAAGAAATATTGCGAAGTGATCTCCTGATCAAAATAGAACGCAGCTCACCAACCATCCATTCTGAACCATCCGTGTAACCGAATGTAATATCAAACTACCCATATCAGTTATCAAAAAAGATGGACCCAATATTAAACAATCTTTTCCAGAAGACAACCTGATAATGTAAGAATGATCAAAAATTAAAGTCTTTAAACACTCTATCAGAAGGAAAACCTGCAGTAGAGGCATCATTAGTCCTTGTAGTGTCATCATTCCCTTGTAAGTTATGAAGATGAACAAAATTAATGTAAAAATTAAATCATTATAGAAATTATTATTAAATGAAAATAAAGAATTAGCTACACTTGGGCGCAGAGCTTACAGCTATAGGTTTGATTTTATAATAACCGGGCCTTTATAATTTACTCCATTGATACATATTGTTGAATATACAATTCAATGCATATACGTTTACATAGCCAATTTGCTAATAAATTTAAGCCATGGCGCTATTGTTCCTAAAGCCTGCCAGGTGCCGTTTATTATTATTATTAGCTGACGTGAGCTCAACTCACGGTGGCAGTTTCCATCACCCTAATTCTGACATTTGCAAACAGGGTTCGTTACTAACTCATGGTGCTAGGTCAACATCATTTGAACATCTAGGGCGAGAGTTACTGGCCAGTACGCTAAGCTGATCTTGAAGAATTACTAGAATAAATTAATTTATCTAAGAAATTTCTTTATATTCCAGAATGGATGCTTTTTTTTCTTCATATATAAAATATAAGAACATTGTTTTATTACTTACTTAGACAACTACGGGGAGTGCATAACTCCAGAATCGTCATTTATTCGGATAGCCAGGCTGCCTTGCGGGCAAAAAGACTCGTGGGAGATCAGCTCAGTCAGGGGCCCCCTTACTTAATATTAAGGCAGACAGGACTCGAGAGGGTGCTCTGTTGGGGTGCTCTTAACCGACCACCTAGGATCCTCCCCAGATACCAAAATTCAACTAAAGATCAGTATAAAATATAAGGTTTTCCTGGTTTGGATACCTGGGCATTCGGATCACAGAGGCAATGAGGCAGCAGATCGTTTGGCATTATCGGGCCTGAACCGTTCTGCGGGGTCGCAAGATGCATCCATTAGGATATGGTTGCACGATGGATCAAGAGAATGGTGGGCTTAAACCCCAGGCCAAAGGCAGGCGAAAACGTTCATTCATAGCTACTCGCCCAGGCTAACTGCAGAACTACTCCAATTAGGCCGGGTGGCCATAAGGATAGCAATTAGCATTCTCAGTGGCCATTCAGACTTAATATACACATGCATCGCATGGACCTGGCAATGGACAGCCGTGTAGGTTTTGTCAGGAAGAAGAGAAAACAGCATTGCACGTTTTATGTCAGTGCGAGGGGCTTGTATGGCTAAGGTAACCGCCTCTTTGGGGAGGAAAAGCTGACGCCTCAAGCCTCAGTCAGGGGCCCCCTTACTTAATATTAAGGCAGACAGGACTCGAGAGGGTGCTCTGTTGGGAGGTGCTCTTAACCGACCACCTAGGATCCTCCCCAGATACCAAAGTTCAACTAAAGGACAGGGCTGGAAAGAGGTCTCCAAATTAGGGGGTGCCACAATAGACCTTTGGGGGTCGCGGTGGCGCAGGCTGAAGAGCCAATCAGCCCACAGAATCTAATCTAATCTATTTAGACAAGTAATTTAATGACTAGCTAGTAATTAATACACAGGAGTTAAACTAAATATTAAATTAAGATTAGATAAACGGACTAAGAGACTGTGTAGAAAACTCCAAGAAAATAACGATGTGACGCATTTGAAGACTTCTTGTTGACTGTATCTGTATGACTGTGCTTTCACTTTTAATTTCTTCTAATATATACTAGCTTTGCCTCATACCATCGGTTTTTTTACAATAGAGTTAGCCTAGTCTTTTGTTTGCCACTAACGGTTCTTCGTCCCTCTTAATAGCCAATCGTCCAATTTTTCCTCTAAACTATATTATAATATTTTAGAATATATATTAAAAATTTCTAATTCTCCTGTTTCAAAGCTTCCATCACAAATAATTATAGGATAAAGATAAATGGGTACAGTTATGGTTCCTGCCAACAATAATAGCTAAATTTCTTCTCGAAAGACCATATTTAATTGCCATTTTAGTAGAGCCGAACGAAATGAAAATCTTGGACATCTGTTCAGAATTTGCCACATTTTGGCACAAAAAAAAAAAAAAATCTACTCTAAGTTTTTATGAAGCATTTAACTTTCCTTTGGAAATAAAGGAAAGATTAATAAATATAATAATAAAATATAAATATAATATGTCGCATTAAAGCATAATGCAGTCTTACCAGTATAATTGTATGTTATATCCCCTCACATCTCTGGACTGATGCCAGCCTTCCTCCAAAAATCCCTTCTTTATATGAACACATATAATTTTTTAAAAATTTGTTTATTCCCAAATTCATACATCGTTAATACTTAGTTTCTTTTTTGATAAATATATTTAGGCGACATAATATCACCGTTAAAACCGTCGGCCAATCAGATTGTAAGTATTCTCTTCTATAACGGTGACGGACAATGTAAGTTACACTTAAATCCGGCGTTACATACTGAATGAAAAATGAAAAGGAGAATATAGCAAAGAATGAAATTCAGAAACAGAACGCATGGGTCAACATTAATATTGATGCTTTTAAGTTTAGAAAATCTACAGAAATCCTTTTTCGCTTGAATTTATTGAGTACTTCACTTGTTTAGGTGTTTGTTTAGAAAATTTCCCTTCTGAAGTAGGGAGAGACAAAGTTAAAATTTGTTAAAATGATGTATAAAGCAAACCTATTAAGTTTCTTCCACTACGTATAATTGATCCTGGTATTATACACCCATATTTCTCATCAGAACTAGTTCTTAGGTCACCAATGGGCCCATTTTGTTAGCCGAATATATTTCACATTATTATTAAATCTGGGGGCCTATCAGCACGGGACCTAAGTCTATGTGGATTTTATCCCCCTAATCCTCCCTTCACCAAATCATCCCCCTAATTAATCTCTACCGGTAGTCTGCCGTTTGTCTACAATATCTTCCAGCTCTAACACTCACAGGCTGTCCCGCGAGAGTGATGCCTTCCCAAATACACGAAACCTAGTACTAGTGAAACGGGGAATCTGACATAAATAGTGGTACACCGTTTCCCTAACTCCATCATCACAGTTCTGACATATAGAACTAGACGTCCTCCCTATATTATGCAAATGACTAGCCACCCATGTGTGTCCAGTCACTATACTTACTAAGGTCCTTAATCCTAGCCTATTAAGGGACAGGAGGTAATCTGAAACCCCCTGCTTAGACCTTTTGATAAATCTTTTAGCCTGGTGGCACCCCTGCGTGTCCTTCTAATATTCTCCATATTCCACATTAGTCATCATTTAAAAACGTCAGAAATAAAGCGAGAGAGCTCTCGGATCTTGGGTTGGGTAAACATTTTTAGAATCGCTTGGGTACATAGTGCTTCCACTACCCAAAAAAGTTAAAACGCTGTTTTGACTCACAGTAATTATTACATTTCTAGTTTGCCCACTTAACTTCAAAATAACAATCTTTACTTTCCCTTAAATGAGGAAATAATGCGATCGTGCCAAAATTTTGCGTAATTGAGTTTTTAATGGAAATACATGTTTTGTGGTCCCTTGAATACGAAAAAAAAATGTTTTAAAACGAAAGTTTAAGTGTGTGTTTGATTAAAATATTTCAAAAACGAAAAAATTGTAGGATGCTTAAACTTGATATTCCTTCTAAGTATTACCACCGCATCTGACACGAATGTTTTTGGGCAAAATTTATCAACTTTACTGAATTTTTGTTTTTTCTTAGATTTTTCTCAATTTTCTCCAAAACGTCTCCAACGATTCCCTTTTGAATTTCGTAAAACAGTGGCTTGATCAATTTCTAACAAAACATGGTAGTTTAGAGTTAAGCCATCACGAAAAATTTTCAAATAAGATTGATTATTGATTGAATTATGATTGTTTAGTTTTTGAAGTCTAAAAAAAAAGTCGGAGCTTTTTTTCTAGGAGGAAATCCCGTAAAACTGAATGCTTGAATGGGTGCTCTAGAATCTATCAACAAGTCTATATTATAGGCCTTTATTTCGCTGGCTGGCTCGAGTGCCACTCTCATGGCGACTATTTCACCATCAAAATTTGTAGTAACTGCCACCAACAGAAAGAGGTGCTTGACAGACATGGGAATAGACCTCTCGCTCCAGCATTCTTTCTCGCTTCAGTTGCGGAAACATCTTTATAAACATGTAGCCATTCGTTCGGAGGGTACTTTTCATTTAAGGTGACAAAAGCATCGTATTTTAGTTGTTCAGCCTAGCCTCTGTTGCTTCACTAGCACCTGAGATAAGGTCAAGCCCGGACTTAACTGTAGTTAGATTAATCGCTGCGGATTTTTTAAGACTAGAGAGAGAGAGGGCGCGGTACATAGGGGTCCAATCCGAAATCATTACAGAGATCTTTTGCTTTCCTTGCGAAGTTTATCTACCTGTTTTCAATCTTGTAATAGCAACCTCATAACCTTTGCAGTATTCATGCAAGGATGAAGTCTCGATGCTTCTCTTCGTATGCTTAGTGGCGCACATTCTGCTTGCATTTCCCATCTTGAAGCACTTAAAACATTTTTTTACACAATTGCAATATTTCCTCTTAAGATGCAAGAGAATGTAAAGAAGTAATTTTTTTGTTTTTAATTTTAGGCGCGTCAACATCTATGGTCATTTGCGCTCGGAGCCTTTTCAGGGCACTGCCAGCCTCTGGACAGTGGTCTCTTGTTACAGACAACACTGTCCGTCACCGGGCAGCGTTGTAGAGGCTCCTAGGAAGAGAAAATCTAAGGGGGTAGCAAGGCTGAATTCGAACCCGGGATCTTCGCGTTGCTAGTCCAATGTGCTAACCTCTTAGCTAATCCCTTCCCTAAAAAATTAATATTATCCATTGATATTGCTTCTTTTTATCCACAATTGCTTCTTTTTTTTGACGTAATAGTATTTTAGCACTTTTCCAGCCGTCTTTTATCTCCATTCGTAATTTAAATTCAAGGAAATTTATGTATATGTATATATAGGGTGACCAGAGTTATATCCTCCACCCACTTTTTTTTTAAACGGCGGGAAATTTCGAAAAAATAGAAAGCACGTATATAATCATTTTTAGTCTAGTTTATTTTCAGTGATTGAACCATTTTTTTATACCCCAATATCCCGAGATACAGCATCCAACTTTCTTTTTTCAAATGGAACATTATATTTTTTTTGCATATTTTTATAGTACTTGAGCCTCTAAAAAAAAAAAAAAAATTTTAAAATCGGTTAGGTTTTTCAAAAGTTATGGTAATTTAAAATATGAAAAACAAATTTCAGTTTAATGTCAAAATTACCTTATTTTTTCTTTAAAGAAGCTCTTCAAACTGGACACTATCAACGGATAGGCAAGCCAAAGCTCTGGACTCCACGCTTTGTTTGTAGCAGCACTTAGGTGGCAAAGTCAACATCTAGGCAGGCTAGAGTTATTCGACGTTCCAGATCTTCGACTGAAGCCACGGGATTAAGGTTACTGTACATTTATTTTTTAGATATCCCCACAAAAAATAGTCCATTGGGGTTAAGTCCGGAGATCGAGGTTGCCATTGGATCGGACCGTGAGTTCCTAACCACTTTTCGTGGAAATTTCTGTCCAGGTAACGTCGAACAACTCTCGCATTATGTGCCGGGCAACCATCTTGTTGAAAATACATATCTAGCCGACGTTTTAGAGGAACATCTTCAAGCAGAACTGGCAAAATGTCTCTTAAAAAAGTTAGATATCTTTCACCAGTTAAGTTCCCTCTGTAGAAGTATGGGCCGATTAGTTGGTTTCCTAAAACTCCACACCAAACGTTTGTAGAAAAAACAACCTGATGGCGTGTGGCGAAGGTAACTTGTGGATTTTCTTCTGCCCATATTCTAAAGTTCCAACGATTAAGAAGGCCATTGTTGCTAAACTTTGATTCATCAGTCCATAAAATTGTGCATTTTTTGTGGGGATATCTACAAAATGAAGTGTACAGTAACCTTAATCCCGTGGCTTCAGTCGAAGATCTGGAACGTCGAATAACTCTAGCCTGCCTAGATCTTGACTTTGCCACAAGTGCTGCTACAAACAGAGCATAGGAGTCCAGAGCTTTGGCTTGCCTATCCGTTGATGGTGCCCAGTTTGAACAGCTTCTTTAAAAAAAAAAATAAGGTAATTTTGACATTAAACTGAAATTTGTTTTTCATGTTTTAAATTACCATAACTTTTCAAAAACCTAACCGATTTAAATTTTTTTTTTTTTTTGTTTTTTTTAGGAGCTCAAGTACTATAAAAATATGATGTTCCATTTGAAAAAAAAAAGTTGGATGCTGTATCTCGGGATATTGGGGTATAAAAAAATGGATCAATCACTGAAAATAAACTAGACTAAAAATGATTAAATACGTGTTTTCTATTTTTTCGAAATTTCCCGCCGTTTAAAAAAAAAGTGGGTGGAGCATATAACTCTGGTCACCCTGTATATGAATGATACATAAAAAAAAAGTGAAAATGCCTAAATTGTGAAGTGAAGCGATCCATAATGAACAGTTTCATAAATATATATATATTTTTTTTTTGGAAGTTATTGTTTCAGTTTGAAGCCAGTGAAGCATGATTTCCTTTTACTGTTGACAAAACCCCCAAACCCCAAACCCATTACATAACAAAACTCTAGAGTTTTCTCATTCAATACCGATCAGATAAGAACTTCCAATTGTAAAAGATTCATTTGACAGTTGCAATTCAATTTTGAACAATAGGTAAATGTTAAAAAAAAAAACCATTCATATCTGCTGGACTACCCAGAATGCGCATTCATTACCTTTCGAGCTGTGCTAGTGTTTGGATGGAAAACTACCCTGGGTGCTTTTTCACATATATACACTTTGTGTTGCCTCTCTGTTTTTTTCATTCTACAAAGGGAGAAAAATGGTTAACAACTATAAGAGGTTAGATATTTTCATTGTTTTTTTTGTAAACAAAACAAAAAAAATCATTATTTTTTTTTTTAAATATATTTTCATTCACCAATTTAAACTTTGAAATATATTAAAATAATAAACTTCACTAACTTATAGAGTGCAACTTTTTTTTTTTTATTTATTTTTTTTAAATCAAAATATGGGACCATCTGCAAGTTGTGACAAATTGATATAGCTTGACATATGAACATTTCCTTCCTTCCTTGACGTTTCTATATGGGGGAAAAAAACGTCCCGTTCAATGTTAATATCAACAAATTGGACTTGTACTTTTATTTAAAAATTTTTATTGAACACACGAAATGAATTATATACGAATAGTTAGTATACTAGGTTTAAAGAAACCAATTCGTTTCTTTATCGAGAATAAATCGGAACAAAACTGAAAATACTTTCGAATACAAAATGCATTTCCGGTCAAATTTTTTTTATTTTGTAACTCTAAAATTGGGCAAAAGATTTATTTTAATATTTCTAAACATTATTCAAATAAAAATATAAAACATACTATAATGACCATTTAAAAGAAAGCCTAAAAACATCCCCCCTCCTAGAATATTTAAAATAAAAATGATAGACCTACTTGTTTACGTGTTACGTTAAATTGTTAACGAGAAAATTGCTCAAAATTACAAAATCCATTCTAGCAAAGAATTAAAAACTAAAAAAAATTTTGACTGTCTTAAACTTTCTGTCGTATATTCAAGTGGAATATCATATTTGAATTCTCCGGCGATTTCTCGTTTATATAAATATATATGTATATACAATATTTTTACTTTCTCTTACACTACTAAGAGGAAGTATTATAATCGTGTCAAATTTTCGTTATCAAGTTTTCACCGGAAATATCCCTTTTGAGGTCCCCTGTGTCCAAAAAAGTGGATTTTAGCAAATGGTCTGTGTGTGTGTGTGTGTGCATATATATGTGTATGGGTATGTGAAAAGCATAGCTCAATAACGAAAGTTGAAACTTAATATTCCGTTTAGATATCACCATGAATTCTTACAGTACGTTATCTGTCAAAATTCCTCAACCGAAAGTACCACTTCTTTACTAGTTGGAATTTTTTACTTTTTTGCGTTTTTCTCAAAAATGGCTCCGACGATTTTCTT
>JAAEAF010009118.1:0-19981 GCA_011037195.1 Triatoma infestans
AGAGAACGAGGAGGCTGCGGAGGAGGATGAAGAGGATGATGAGTACATTGATAGGGATGAATTGACTATTGCGCTTAGTAGGATGAAGCTTGGGAAATCCGCAGGTCATGATGGTATTACACCGGAGATGCTTAGGCATATGGATGAGGAAGGTGAAGAGATGTTGTGTGGAATAATAAAAACCGCATGGAATAGACGGAAGATCCCCAAAGACTGGGAACTCTCAGTAATAGTCCCAATTTTCAAAAAAGGAAGCAATCGAGAGTGCACCAACCATAGAGGAATCTCTTTGTTAAGCGTTCCTGGCAAACTCTATGGCCGAATCCTAGAAACAAGACTGAGAAGGAAAGTCGACCATCTGCTGGGAGAGGACCAGGGTGGCTTTCGCTCAAATAGAAGCAACCAAGACCTTATATTCACTTTAAGGTAGATAATGGAAAAGAATATTGAATATGATAAAGAGGTGCATCTGTGTTTCATAGACCTTTGTAAAGCGTTCGATAAAACGGTCAATGATATGGGAAATTCTGGCGAAGAGAAATGTTAATAAGGCCTTAATAGAGAGGATTAAAAGATTCTACAGGAATTGCCGCAATTACGTAAGGACATCCAACCTGTCATCCGAAGTATTTACAACTACGGCAGGGGTTAGACAGGGAGACAGTTTAAGTCCCTTACTTTTCATAATATTTATGGACGACATACTAAAAGCCTGCCAAAATAAAACCAAGAATTTCCAGTTGGGATACCGGAATTTACAACCGGTAATATTCTCCTCCCTGATATATGTAGATGACCTGGTTTTAATAGCAGACTCTCAGGCGAAGCTCCAACATAACATCAATGTGTGGGTGGGTGGAAGGGCTAGAAAAGGAAAATATGGAAGTGAGTTTAGAAAAAAGTAAAACCATGGTAGTATGCAAACCATGGTAATATGTAAAGGAAAAGAGACACAAGATAAGAATAAAAGGAAAGACACTGGAACAAGTAGGTGTTTATAAATATTTAGGAGTTTTGATTAGCTCGGATGGTAGAGTTAAAGACGAGCTTAACTCAAGATGTGCGGCATCGGGGAAGTTATTCCAAGCCATCAATAAAAAATTTGTCAGCAAAAGAGAGGTATCTAAGCAAACTAAGCTAAGGATATTCAACTCAATATTCCCAACCCTTAGATATGGGTGTGAGTCCTGGGCCCTAACAAAAAATAGCAAAAACCGCATACAAGCGGCAGAAATGCGATACCTCCGGAGAGATGAGGGAAAAACAAGAAGGGACCGCGTAAGGAACACTACCATTAGGAGTAATCTGGGTTGCGAAGCAGTGGTGGAGCGGATTATGCGCACCCAAGTAAGATGGTTTGGACATATGATCAGAATGGAAGACACAAGGTATCCAAAACGAGCCTATGAAGCCAGATGTTCGGGTAAGAGACCAAGAGGAAGGAGAAGAACGTCATGGTCGGACAATGTGACAGAGAGCCTTAATGGGACTGGAATAACAGTCAACAAAGCCAAGACAGTGGCCAGAGACACTACCATTAGGAGACGGATACAGATAGGGACGGATGGAAACTTTTTTGCAAATCCTCTACACTGCAAGGTAGAAGAGGAAGAGAATAAGTAAGTAAGTAAGTAAGTAAGGAATACATAATTTTGATGTCCCCTGAATAGGAAATAGTGGATTATAGAAACTTTGTGAATGTGTGCTTAGGCGTATGTACTCAACCTAACTCAATATAAAAGCTGGTGTTTCGTCTAGGTTCTACAAGGTGGGGCGGGTGTTGGTGTAGTGGTAATGAGCATGGACTTGTAAGTGGAAGGACCCCAGTTCGAGTCCCGCGTATAACTGCTAAATTTTAGATTGGTATGAAAAATGTTTACATAAAGTAGGTGCTTCCGCTCCCGTCCACGACACCTAATTTGGTAGTTGGACGTTAAGCCCGCCTGAAAATAGGTTCTACAAGGGAAATCATCCTTACGACTTTAATTAAAATCAGTCAACCAAAAGCTACCACTTTACTTGACCTACTACATCAAAACGATTTCGCCAAAGTTGTTATACTATAGAAACTAGTTATAAATATATAAAATGATTGGCAAAATAATAAGACAATACAGTTTCAGTTACAAACTTATTTCTTCTTCTAAATAACTACTCTGATTTCCTGGGCTTTTTTTTTACAAATCAATAGCCATAGGAAAGGTTCTATTTTAGCATGAATTGTAACATAAAGTGTTCTAGTTCGTTTGATGGACTAGAAATGAAAGTAATTGCGCGCTATATAAATAAAAAGATAGAATGGAATCTTCTGCCTGGAGAGCACTAAAAAGTTTATTTTTAAAATGGACAGGGCTCAAGCCAAGTTCCCCTTTTAACAAACATACAAAGTCCTCCTGAGTAAAACACGACTTTCTCTTATTACTGTTAAATACATATATATATATATATATATTATAGGGGCGGGTGTTGGTGTAGTGGTTATGAACGTGGACTTGTAAGTGGGAGGACTCCAGTTCGAGTCCAGCGTATAATTGCTAAATTTTATATTTGTTTAAAAAATGTTAATAGTAAAGTAGGTGCTTCCGCCCCGTCCACGACACCTAATTTGGTAGTTGGACGTTAAGCCCGCCTGAAAAAATAGGCATTACTTTATATATATATACATACATTCTACATATACATTATATACATATATACATTATATACATACATATATATATATACATTATATATGTATACATAACTGACAAATTTTCAACTAATTACATAAATTTTATCATTTATCCTAATATAAATATAGAGGGGTAGGAGGGATAATTAGTGATGCACAGAACGCCAATAACATTGAACAAAGCCTATATAATATTTGAAACGACGCTTCTTTTTTAAGCTATTTTTTATATGTGTGTGATGAGTGTTGATAATATACAAAACTTAAAGAAAATTATTGGAACCATTTCCGAGAAAATTGCGAAAAACTGAAAATTTAAAAAAAAAAATCAGTAAAATTTTCATTTCCGGTTAATGGATTTTCACTAATAGCCTTATTGTCGGATGCAGCAGCAGTGTACCTAAACGGTATACCAACTTTCCTTCGATTTTTAAAAATTTTTTTTTTTTTGACACATTTCGTTTCGTTCACAAAAACATTTAAAACTTCAATAATTTCGAAAATTTGACACGATCACAATATTTCCTCGAGTAAAGCGTCAGAGAAAATAATAAAAAAAAATTGAACTATGTCAAATAAAATATCATGGGCTAAACGAAGCCTCTAAACAAACTTGAAATATGATTTTAATTAAAACAAAAATAAAATCGAATAGGAAAAAAAAACCTCACAGTTAATGAACAATAAAAAGAGGAAGATGTTTACTGTGGATAATCAGGTCATCACCAATTTAAGATAATTGTAGATGAAAAAAGATGATAATAGAGGGAACAGAGTAAGTGACCAAATATAGTAGTAACATCCGAGTGTAACCAAACCATTCTCAACAGAGAAGTGCATTCTGGAGACAGAGTTCTCTCTCCCACTATATATATATATAGTAAACAACAATGTACCGCGTCAGTATCACGGTAGTACTTACTGGCCTAACCAAGTGAATGCTACGTGACCATCATGCCACTGGAACTTCCCTTTATTGTCATATTTCTTCAGTCTTATTATTATCATTACTACGCCTCATCCTTTACAAATTATCACTATAAATAGCTTTCTCCTAACAATATTATACGACCCTACATATTATTGCATAGCTTGGCAAAGAAATATTTAATTATATTATATGTAATTTAATATATGTAATAATTATTTCAGTGAATTTATAATAATTTAAATATTTAAAATTCATAAACTTTATTAAGCATTATAGAAGTTATTTATTTTATTTTTAATTTTATGGATGGATATCGTGGACTAGCTGAATTATTATAGTTCGTAATATCCAGTCCTTATTTTTCTTCTCCTAGCTTTCGGGTAGGGAACCTAGTCGTCATCAGGGAGCTGATTTTTTTTTCCCTACCTAGTCGAAAGGTGCAATTTTCCATTTTTGAACTGTGCTATTAACATAAATAAAAAACACACTCACTCACACAAACTCAAACCATTCTTCTAAAAAACTACTTTTTTAACCTCACGGGATCTCTAAACGTATATTTCCTGTGAAAACTCGATATCGACAATTTGCCACGATCTTAATACTACTTCCTCTTCTTACCAATAAGTAGCAGTAAAAATGGAATGTTTACAATGCTTTACAATGTTAAGTTTACAATTAAGCTTACAATGTTTAGTTGAGTTGGCCATGGATAAAAAAAGGTAGTTGTGCCAACTTGTGTGGAACGCCCTCTATTAAAACTAACAAAGTTTGTAAACTTTAAATTTAAACCTATCTGACTGACCCATCCCCGAAAACTACAGGAAATTTTTCAAATAAAAGTGATACGACTTTTTTTGTATTGTGCAATGAGCACTCGTAAGTATAAAGAAAATCGTTGCAGCCATTTTTACAGAAAATACCAGAATACCATTTACAATAAAGTAAATGAGTTTTGAACTAAAAACTACTTGAAGGGTTTTGAATAAAAAAAAAAAAGAGTGCACTGCCAGCCTCCGGACAGTGTTCTCTCGCTACAGAGAGCACTGTCCATCACCGAACAGTGAGCTGTAGAGGCTCCTAGGAAGAAAAAATCTAAGGGTAGCACTGGACTCGAACCCGGGACCCCCGCGTGGGAGTCCAACGCGCTAACCACTTAGCTAATCCCTTCCCTGATCTTAAACTTTTAATGCCTTGAATTCTTTAATGTTTTTATCGTAGCTATAAAATAACAAAACGGCCATTACTAGTTCAATTATTGAATCAGCTATTGATAAAAGAAAGATGCTATTCGTATTTTTAAGGGTTTTTAAGTTTTTATTAATAAGTAAAAAAAGATAAAACTAGCCATGCTAGTTTTGGAAATTAGGTTGATTGAATGTTTAGAGGAACACACCGAAATTTTTTTAAACGTCCAAAACTGGAAATTAAAAAAAAAAAAACTGGAACTAGAACATGCCATGAAGACAACAAACAGCTTCCTCCACAAGACATCGTTAAATTAGATGAATGTAATTATATAGAACCTACATACGCAAAAGTGATGCACAAATTACAGACGTATTTTGTTTTTGTTTTGTTTTTTTTTCTAGGCGAGTTAATATATTTTAAAGTTATATACTGTTATTTTATCTAGATATGGTAGATAATAAGTTTGTTTGTTTTTTTTTATGGAAAGACAGAAGAATCATGATGAAATGTAAATCAAGATTTCAATCTTTGATATAAAATCGTAATGTCGTATCGTACATTACCCACTGGAAGAAAGTTAACTACCTTCAATTAAGAAAATATTATGATATCCCGCAATAAAATGAAAATGTATGATGGAAGACGGCTGAGATATCACTGGACTAGCGGATAACTGGTTGATAAATATTGATAACTATCACACTATTGTTTTGCTGTCTAGCAGTAAATTTAGCAAAATTAAAATAGACTACTTAAAGTATTCCATTTAAAATATAAACATTAAAAATTTAAATACAATACTAGTTATTAAAAGTTATAATTAACAATAGAGTAGTGTTGGCTTAGTAATGTTTCATATGATTAATATGCCACGTTTATTGAGGAAACAGGATGTCCGGTTATGTTATTTCAATGTCAAAAAAAAAAAAAAAAAGAACCATATTATTTTGAATATAAAATAAGACCATCCTAAATTTCTCTACTAAAAAAAATTTCAAGGTCATACACTTTTAGAAATAATAATTTCTAAAAATTTCTTATTTAAAACAAATAAAGCTTGAATTTCGATGTCGTAAATAAATCAAGGTGGTTGGTTAATTCTATTATTACAAACTAAACCATTAAACTTGAAAAAAAAACGAAAAAAAAAAAATGGTTGCGCAATTAAAATGGCCTTTACCTAGAAAAATAAAAAGGGGTAACTAATGTAATAAAATAAGTTTTTAAATGTAACAACAACAAAAAAAAAAATCGTACCCAATTTATAAACAAGTTTAGAAAAAGATTTAAAATTTTATAATTAATATTTTATAAAACAACAAAAAATATGGAGCGAAACATTTTTATCTTGCAATTTCACAGAGTTCCTAAATTAAGTACATACATACATACATATACGCACAGTGTTTGTATTTTTGAGACAGTGTGTGAGGGGGGGGGGAATAATTACGCTACAATAAAATGGCACTATCATCGTGGAAGATGTCTGTCTGTTAGACCCAATACACTCAGACTTTAAAATCAATATTCTCGGAACAAAGTTTCCAACTTTAGTTAGACTAATTGTGTAATTATATATCAAGTTTAAAGAAAGTCGTTAAAAAAAAAAAAAAATCGTTTAAACTTAAAATTATCATTCAATAAATCGATTTCCTTCAAATTGTCGACAATAAATTTGATACTCATTAAAATTTTTATAGATAATAGAATCGCATAATAATATAACGACGATATTTTAGAGAAAGCAAATATTTGGAACAATTCTCGAGAAAATAGTGAAAAACATGGAAAACCCAATCATTAATAATTAGTATAAATAAAACCTACCAGTCGGCTCGTGATACTCAAAACGGGAAAATATCATGTTGGGACTGACTTCCTGCCAGGTAAGATAAAACAATAAACAAGAGCCATTACACATTTTTTCCTCTGAAGGCAAATAACAAATCGTTCTTTATAAAAAAAAAAAAAAAAAAAAAAGAACAGGGAAACATGATACCACATTTCGATCGCTTCGCAAATGTAATAAAATGAATTATTTATTTAAAAGTCGATTTCACTGTTGAATTATTCACGATAAACAAAAGATATAATACAATGAAATCAAATAAACATATACATATAAAACTATTGATTATACACATTAAATATATAATATATTATTGTTAATAGACTTAAATATTATCTGCAGAAAAATAATCACTTATCAAATGGACCTATATTTTAACAAAGTAAATAATTTAATTGTTAATGAATGATTACTTTCTAAGTAGTTCACATAGATATTATTTATTACTTTCTCTTACTCCTAGTAAGAAGAAGTACAGTAAACTCCCGATTATCCGTGAATGAATTTAATTTAAATAAATAATTATATGTATACGCTCCCTGGAGCTGAAAGTGGAGAAGAAGAAATTATCAATCACATTAGTCACAACAGGTCCTCAATTCTGTTGACACTTTGGTGGAGTACATCGACCAATAGGAATTCGAGTATAACGACATAATGGAACTCTTAGAAAAATTCGAACTGATATTAAAAAAAAAAACATTAAAAGATTCCTGCAAACAAACCAAAATAACAGATTTTTTTAATAATAATGAGCATTAAACATGTTAAAATAATTGTCTGCCTTAGAAATGTATAATATGTTGTATTTTAAAAATAAATAATTATAGTTCGGATTATCCGAGTTTTTCGATTATCCGTGCCGTCTCTCCCCACCATTAGCCCAGATAATCGGGAGTTTACTGTATTTTAATTGTGTCAAATTTTCGATATCCTGGAAAAACTGATATTGGGGACGGTTGTCATTTTAAGAATATGATGGATGTAACTGAGAAAAGGTGTGCTTCATTGCATAAATCACACAAAAAAGTGAAATGAAATGTAGTTGCCATTTTAAATATGAAAAAGAAGTGTTGAAATAATGAATTCCTATTTCTCATATAAATTCTCATTTTTTACTTTCTCTTATTTTTAAATAAAATATTGTTTGTTCCATTTAAATGGAAAAGGTGAAATATACGAAAAGAAAACTTCCAAGTAAATAACGACATACGTAAAGACCGGTGCTTGGTGGTGGTATAATGCCATGTTGAAGGTTATTGCAGCCGGGCGGTATCATTGAATAAATGTCAACAACCAATGTATGCATATATATAATAATATAAAATATATATAGTGCAGAAAGGAAGAGAAAAAGGCTGTTGTCTCCAGCGCTAGATGTGAAAATCTAGTTTATATACTTTAAGATAAATAAATTAATGAATTATCATTCTATTGTTCAGTATAATGATTTAAGGGAATCAGATCAAACAAATCTGACTGTAAACATGGCTGACTTAGATGGTTGGATCTAAATTGTTGGCAAATAAAATTGCACTTTCATTTCGTGATCATCGACCAGAATTTTTCAAATGTTCTCCACTATTAGGACGTATTTTTCGTATTATTTTAACAGGGCAAAAAGAGAGAGAGAGAGAGAGAGCGAGAGATAGTCAGGTAACACAAGCACTCCCAAGAGTATAATCTCTTTCCCATAAAATCCTTAGTTTTTATAGTTTGTTAGTAATTTATGTCAATGTTGCCAGTCATAATGGATTTTTTAATAGATATTTATGTTCTTGTGTGATTTTTAATTTTTCTAATTTTTTGTTCAATTGCTTTTACAAATAATTTTTCTTTTATCGGAAGTATTACAATCGCGTCGAAATTTATGAAATAGAAGTTCATCTGAATTTAAAAAAAAGTGTTTTTTAGAAAATTATCTGTGTATCTCTCTCTCTCTATGTGTGTGTGTGTGTGTGTGTGTGTGTGTGAGTGTGCGTGTTATTTGTGTGTATAATGGATGTTAGAAGGAGAGAAAATTGGAGAGAATGTTTTTAGAGAAATAAACTAGAATATAAATTGAACACTGTATAATGGAACAGAACACACTAACTGCAAGGCCTTTACAGTCAAATAGAAGTTAGGTAGTGAGAGGAATATATATATATATATAGACTGGCTGGAAGGTTGTAGATTGCTGACTGGTTGTGAACTCGTCGTAAACTGTTGTAAAAATGTCCTCTTGTAGGTCTAGCTCAGCTGTACATATATATATACGAGGTGTGGCTATTAAACAACGAGACTGATCCTGCTACAGAAGAAGTACGCACGCTTCAAACGCCAACGACCGACAGCTGTTTAGCGTGAAGCCTTCTCTTTCGAATGCAGTACCTCTCGCTTCTGTAAACAAATCCTGTAATTCTTTCTCCTTCAAATCCGTATAGTTCGCATTAGAGTTGTTTTTTGTTTCGCCGGAAAAATGGTAAATGTTATAATACAGCAATGAATTATTGTGAAATTTCACGTGAAACTTGGAAAAACCGCTGCTGAAACTTATAATTTATTGAAAGAATTCGTGTATGGCCATGAATGTTTATCAAGTGCACGTGTTTTTGAGTGGTTTAAGCGTTTTCAAGATGGCCGAGAAGACATTGAAGATGATTCACGCCCGGGTCGCCCTTCCACGTCAAAAAGGGATGACAATATCGAAACAATCGGTAATCCGGTAAATCAAATCCGTTCTTGCTGTACTCCGTGAAAGAATAAGGAAAAAACGACCCGAATTGTGGAAAGACAAGTCATGGGTTCTCCACCAAGACAATGCGCCGGCTCATTCCGCATTGTCTGTCAAGAGGTTTCTAGCCAAGTACAGCATCCCCCCAGTTGTTGTGATGGTTGGTTCCGCAGAGCTGGAAAGTATCAGAGACATTTTCCGTGGTAGCCGACCGGTTTCGGGCGTTCGCCCATCTTCAGGATGCGTTTTTCAGACAGTATGACAACACAGACTTGCACAGAGCAAATTCAGTTTTACACACTGACTCGATGACCACAAAATGAACAGGCTACAACGGAAAATGTCTCTGACAGCATCCCAGTGTTAGACCATCCGCCTTATTCGCCGGATCTTGCACTGTGCGACTTCTATCTGTTTCCTAAGGAGAAATCTGCATTAAAAGGAACAAGATTTGAGTCTGTTGAAGCTGTGAAAGAGAAAGCGGGACGCGTCCTGAAGGAGCTGACAGAAGAAGACTTCCAGCACTGTTTCAAACAATGGAAGATTCGCATGGGAGAGAGAGGAGGGGTGTATATTGAAGGTGATAATAAGTAAATATGTATGAAATCAAAATAAAATGTTTTACAGCGTCAGTCTCATTATTTAATAGCCACATCTCGTATATATAGTCTTTCTCCCTAGTCTGGCCTAGGTAGATCCTATTACATTAGGATCCGAAGAGCGGAGAGAAAAACAAAAATGACCATCTAATTACTCGCTACCTAGGCCAGACTAGGGAGAAAGACTATATATAACCGAGCTAGCCCTACAGGAGGATAGTTTTACAACAATTTACGAGTTCACAACCAGTCACCAACCTATCTACTACTACTTTCTTACTCCCTTAGCCAGTCTCTTAATATCTCTCGCTACCTAACTTCTATTTTGCTGTAAAATTCTTGCAGTTTGTGTATTCTATTCATTATACAGTGTTCAGCATTCATTCTACTTTATTTCTCTAAAATCCACTCTCTCTAATTCTTTCTCCTTCAAAACATCCATTGTATATGTACAGCTTTGTTACGTATAGCTTTGTTACGTATAAACGAAAAATTGCAGGAAATTCAAACTTGGCACTCTGATTATCACCATAGGATCCGATAGAAAGTTATGAGTCAAAATCTCTCGACCGGAAGTACCACTTCACGGAATGGATTTTTCAGTTGTTTTTTTTGTTTTTTTTTAGATTTTTCTCGAAAACGGCTCCAACGATTATTTTTAAACTTACTATATTAACTTACATATACAAAAAGCTACAACTTCATTCATTTGAAATTTCTTTGAGAAAATTCATTTATGGGTGTTTTGGGGTGAGGGGTGGATTTGGAAATGAGAACAATGAATATAGAAATATACACATTTGAAAAATAATAACAATGAACCATTATAAACAATATATATATTTATAAAAGCCTAAATAAAAAATAAGTCTAACAATATATAAAAATAAAAGTCTAAAGTCAATATATAAGTCTAAATAAATAATCTAAAAGTCTATTTATGCTCTATGTTTTTTACGTCTATGTTTTGCTCTTTATTAATTCTCAGTGTTTATGTATTAAGTTTTAATAGTTGTTATTTACCTTTACAAGTAATTTATATATATATAAAATATATTGTTATATACGTATGTTATACCTATTGTTATATATATTGTTTATCCTCCCTATTCTGACATACTCTAGAGAGTCGTGGACATTGACTACCAAGCATCTGTCGAAAATCCAAGCCTCCGAAATGCGTTATCTAAGGAAGGTGGAAGGCAAAACTAGGAGAGACAGAGTTTGCCTTCCTGAGATCAGAGCAAATCTCGATATCAAGCCAGCCATTGAAAAGATAGAGGAAAACAGGCTGTGATGGCTGACCTATTGCGCATGGAACCTAGTCGCACGGCCAGAATCATTTAAAACGCCAAAGTGGATGGCAAGAGAGTGAGAGAGAGAGAGAGAGAGAGAGAGAGAGAAGCCCAGACTAAAATGGAAGGAAGGAGCTAAGAAAGCCAGGAGAAAAAGAGGCATGGATTGGAGAAGAAGAAATGAACTCGTCCAAGATCGCCAAAAGTGGATTGCCCTCTATGAACAAGCCCCCAACACTGCCTAGGCGGTACAATTGGGGATTATGATTATGATGATGAAATAATCTAAAAGTCTATTAATGTGTTTTATTAATTTTATGGTGTATATTGCTCTTTATTTATCCTCACAGTTTATGTATTAAGTTTTAATGGTTGTTGTTTACCTTTACAAGTTATATATATATATAGTTTTATATATATATATAACTTGTATAGTTTTATATATATATATAACTTGTATAGTTTTATATATATATATAACTTGTATAGTTTTATATATATATATAACTTGTATAGTTTTATATATATATATAACTTGTAAAGGTAAACAACAACCATTAAAACTTAATACATGAACTCTGAGAATAAATAAAGAGCAATATACATCATAAAATTTAGATTATTTTTAAATCACACATTAAATTCATCTATTATAAATGATCTGTATAATAATAGTGGGTGGGTGGGGGGCACCAATGAGATAACGAAATGCATGGGGTGGCTGTATGTTTGACTACTGAAAATCAAATATGTCTAATATCACACAATACGGACTGCAGCATGATTGACATTATCATACTTAAAACTGAAGTGCTTCGCTACAAATTTATTCTTCTATCTGGCTACAATAAATATGATTTTTTGTAACTGCCCTACGACTTTATTTGGTGGGACCGTGCCAAAAAATAATATTGTAATAAAGAATCTCTTTGTGCCGCCCCCGTCTTTATCTAGTAAAAAAAAAGTTACAAAGATCCAAGCGCGCAGAGAGAACTGGGACCAGCTACCACTTCAAGGA
This sequence comes from Triatoma infestans, assembly GCA_011037195.1. Lineage (NCBI taxonomy): Eukaryota > Metazoa > Arthropoda > Insecta > Hemiptera > Reduviidae > Triatoma > Triatoma infestans. Next base: position 12,271 of record JAAEAF010009118.1, read on the forward strand.
GATCTTGACGTCACTGCAGTACCCTAGTTTAACAATACGAAATAACACAAGATACGATCAACATTCTCATATTTGGGGAGGTAGTTGATTGTATGTAACTAGCTGAGCTTGGCGCATATATACCCATACACACACCTACACATTGCAGACTTTACAAGCGACAATATACCTACATCAAAGATCAGTATAACAGATCTTTTCGGAGTGGATTTATTATCTAATAATGATCGTAATTACACTGAGGCAATTTACCTATCCAATACCTATTCATTCTAAATGATTCACTATTTTTACTTTCTTACTCCTAGAAAGAGGACGTATTGTAAACGTGTCAAATTTTCGAAATATCCGTTTTCAGGACCCCTAGTCCAAAAAAGTGGTTCTCTGTGTGTGTGTGTGTGTGTGTGTGTGTGTGTGGGTGGGTGCGCGCGCGCAGAAAGTTCAAACTTGATATTCAGATTAGATATCACTATGGGATCCGACTGTAGGTTACTTGTCAAAATTCTTCAACCGGAAGTACCACTTTACTGAATTTTTTTTTTTTTACTTTTTTGCGATTTTCTTCAAACTTGTTATATCAGCTAGACATACAAACAGCTACAACTTTTATTTGAAACATTTCTTAGGGAAAATTGATTTAAGAGTACTTTTTGGAGAGGGGGTGGGGTTTTACGGTTTCCTCTAAAGTGGTAGCTCAGTTTATTATACAATTCTATCATTTAAATTAATACTAATTAGAATTAAATATGTTGTTGACATTCTAAGTTTCAAGAAAATTAGTAAACCGGAAGTGTGTTTTTACTGAAGTTTTTTCTTAAGTTTCTGTGATTTTCACCGATAAAAACATCGATGAAATTTCATTAAATTTTATATACTAACTATAAAATTTGACAATTACAATTTTTGAAAACTAGAATAAGAGAAAGTTGTGTGAGTGTTTCACACCAGATTTTTTTTTTTTATTATTAAAAAAATGGAACCAAAGTGTTTATTAAAGGGAATCTGTTAAAATTTAAAATTGCCTCAATTTAATTACTATTTATTCAGAAAATTATATTACTCCGTTCAACTAGATTGATATTCACATATATACATAACTCGATTATATTTATTTAGATATCTTTAAAAAATATATATGTACTTATATACTATGATCAGAACTGGATAAAAAGTTAACAATCCAGCCGGCTGGTCAACAAGGTAGTTAAGTTGAAGCCATTGTACAAGAAGGCATGGATAAAAACCGGTCTCGGCCAGCAAGCAATAAATGGAAAGAGGGGTGAGACATTGTCTATGTAAATATTGGAGAGTGTTTGTAATATTATGTACATCAATCTTTCATGTTTACTTCCGTAAATTCATATCTACATTAACTTTGAAGTAAATATGGTAAAATTTCTTTAAATTTATACCTTGATATAGATTTGAAGAAAAAACAATAATTTTACTTACAAAGTGTTTTTGTCTTTGGTACAGATTATTTACAAAAATAATAATGATGACCGTCAAATTAAAAACTAGCCATCATGACATTTGGTAAATACTTCTAAAAATCTTTTTAGGAATCTTTTGTCAACAACTTCTTATTTCAATAATTGAACAACATATTAAAAAGGTCATTCCTTTTTTATTTTCTTTTTTCAAATAATGTGCTGTTTGTTTATTTCTACCAAACATTGCGAAACTTTTATGTGGAAAACAAAGATTTGATTAAACATACTTTTTTTGTAAGTTTCTATTTACATTATTTTTTTTTTTTTTTTTACACTATCATGGATTTAAAATGATGTCGTGATAGTAGAAGTAGAGATAGATCCAGATCGACAGAAAGAACACTATTAACAAAAACCTGGCATTAATACTTTGATTAATTCATTTATAGAAATTCTTTATTCTATTTTGGAATTAATTCTTAAAAATTCTTATAGTTTTAGCTGTTTTTTTATAGGCTGTTAATACTTATATACTTCTTAGGGATGATTAAATGAACCTTTATACAGCCATAAATAAATACACCTTTATGGCTGTATAAAGGTTCATTTAATCATCCCTAAGAAGTATTAAAGATAGTGTAATAGTACCGCAAAGATACAGCAGAGAGAAGAGAGGCCCTCTCTGGTTAACAGAGACTACTCTTTGACTTAGGCAGGCTAGAGTGGGAGAACCTGTGTATATAAGCCAGTGGGAATCTATCTAAAGGATATCATATACAACCATACAACTGTACTCCAGTCGTCGCATCGTGTCATATCTCTACTCTCATCATTCATTCTATCATTTTCATCATAAAGTCCAGTAAAGTTAGTGTAAACTTAGCTACATTATATTAGTGTCAACATATCTCATTTATTTAATCAAACCTAATTTCTCTCCTCAACAACTCCATTATATTAGAAAGTAGGAGAACAAGTCAAGAATAAATGAAATTACGTAGATTCTGATAAAAGAGCAAATTTATTTCCTTATTTCTGCAGTTTCTTTAAGTCAAAAAGTATACTGTAACAGCAACCAAAGAGAGTAAAGAGAAGAGAAACAAACCCAACCACTCTCTCGGACTGGAGTGGAAGAAACTGTATAAATATAGCGACGGACAATCCATAATAGGACAGCTCAAGACAGTTCAACATACATTTCAAGACAGTTCAATATAGTTCATCATCTAGCTAGTCACTCCGTGTCATTTTCATACCACTCTACTTTAACCATTATCTATTGTAAAGTCCAGGCAGACTGTGTCTCATTATTATTATACATAGTTAACCAGTGTTAACCCAGTCTTCTTAATTCATCAACCAGACCTAAATTCTCTCCACCTAACACATCCATTATAATACTCTTGCTTTCAACATTCCATTATCAACACTCAGAATTCTTTTGGAATAACAAGTTTTTGGTTCCCGCGATATTACCTCTATTTTTTTTTTACTTCCTGTAACTACTATTGTTAAAGGAAATACTGTAATCGTGCCAAAATTTTCGATATTGAGCTTTCATTGGAAATACTACACGTTTTGAGGTCCCCTGAGTGCAAAAAAGTGTTGTTGTTTTTTAAACGGTCTGTGTGCGTGTGAACTGCATAGCACTATTGTTGCAAATAAATGTTATTTAAAATAATGTTATTTAAAAAAGATCCACGAAAGAATTTGTATAAAAAAAAAAAAAAAAAAATTTTTTTTTTTTGTCTTACTCTAAGTAAGAGGACGGAAGTATTGTAATCGTGCCAAATTTCGATATCGAGGTTTCACCGGAAATATCCGTTTTAAGGTCCCTGAGTCCAAAAAAGTGGTTTTTAGAAAATGGTGTGTGTTTGTATTTGAACAGCATATAGCTCAAAAACAAAAAGTCGTAGAAAGTTCAAACTTGATATTGAGTTTAGGTATCACCATGGGATCCGACAGTGGGTCATCTGTCAAAATTCATTAACCGGAAGTATCAATTTACGAGTTGGTTTTTTACTTTTCTGCGATTTTCTCAAAAATGGCTCTGACGATTTTCTTGAAACATGGCAGATCATGTACACATACAAAGAGCTACAACTGAAACATTTCTCCAGGAAAATTCATTTAAGGGCACTTTTGGAAGAGGGGTGGGGTTAGGTTTTTCTCTAAAATGCTATTTCAGTTATTACACAATTCTATCATCTAAATAATATTAATTAAAATTAAATATGTTAACTAAAGGAGATCTCGAGGAGCGGTCAATAAAATGTACACTTCTTTTAAATCTTTTCCAACGTTTCGACAAATTTATTGTCTTCTTCAGGGATCTGTACAACAATCAAACAAAAAGGAATAATAATAATAGTAATCACCATAATCTAAATATAGATAATAATAATAAAGAAATAGTTTGGGACAATTATTAAATAGAAGACAAATACAAAACAAAACAAACAACAAAATTTTTAAAACTACTTACAAAGATAAAAAAAAAAAATGTTAATCGGTGTTGGATATATTTTCCATAAAACAAACTAAACTCAAATTATGTAATAAACAGAGAGAGTTACTAACTATATGAGCTACATCATCAGAAATGAAGGTATGTGGTAGATGAAGAGGTTATTAGAAGGTAGTATTCGGGAGTGGGGGATGGAAAGGAAAAACCAAGTCTTATGATGGATGGGAATTTCCAGGACGGGGGTTTAGGATACTGTTGTAGATGATTGACAAGTTGTTTGTGTCCGTCCTATAATTGATTGAAGTTGTGTGTTTTTTAATGTTTATCATTTCTAAAATGTTTCTTTTTTTCTTGTTAGTGTTGGTCGCAAGAATTGTAGGGTTGTCATAGTCAAAGTTGTGGTTAAGTTCAATATGATGTCTTGTGAGGGCGGTAGTCGTGTCGTTGTATTTTTTAACTTTGCAATCGTATTCGTGTTGGTATAGTCTTTTTTTTAAATACTGTGAAGTCTGTCCAATGTATGTGGCTGGGCATTGTTTACAGTCAATTTTGTAAATTAAATCAGAACGTTGAGTAATAGGAGTCGAATCTTTAAGTCTAGTAAACATCTTTTGACAAGTTTATTCAAGTATCATTAACATTAAATATGTTGTTGACATTCTGAGTTTCAAGAAAATTACTAAACCGAAATTGTGTTTTTACTGAAATGTATTTTTCAGTTTTATAGTATTTTCTCGAAAAGCGGCTGTATGTGTACTATACATATAAAAAGCTACAACTTTTATTTGAAACATTTCTCCTGATAATGTCATTTAAGGGGACTTTTGGAGGATGGGCGGGGTTATGTTTTTTCTAAAGTGCTATCACAGTTGATTATACAATTCTACCATCCAAACAAAATTAATTACAAATAATAGATGGCCAAAATCCCGAGTTTCAAGAAAATTAGTAAACCGGAAGTGCGCTTTTACTAAACACTTTTTCAGTTTTCGAGGAATTTCATTAAATATGGTACACTAACTATAAAATTTGTCAATTTCAATTTTGAAAACAGAAGTAAGAGAAAGTTGTGTGAGTGTTTCACACCAGATTTTTTTTATATAGATGTATGGTTAACAAAATATAATGTTCGTGCCAGCGGAAGTACTAGTAAATAATGTGACCATATTTATGTTAACATCCGGGTAAAGTTTCAAAACGGATACTGCCACCAATGATTTTAATCTTACAAAAAATTCTATATGGTTTTTCATAGTTTCCGTTCTTTCTTTCTTTTTGAAATTAAATTATTTTATTGATTACTTCCTTTAAAATAGAGTGAAACAGAGAAAACACTGTATATATATATATATATATATAAAAATATAAAATATAATCAACGGAAATATCTCAACAAAGACAGCTTTTCTAATAGACGGGAGGTCAAACTGTAAAAACAATAAATAAACACAAAATACTGTTGCCTGGCACAACAAAACAGTGATAAAATTCTTATTTTATCCCTACTTCCGGTTGACAATTCATTTCTTGACAAATTTGTCAAGATCGCAAAACTTCTTGAAATAGTGAAAGAAAGCAAAATGTCTAATCCCTAGTTCAACCATTAAATAGATATCTAGGAAAGAAATTAGGCAGCGCTACTGCTAATTGACGATCTCAATCAGATTATCTCCCCGAAATTTCCTCCCTTTAATTTTGGAAAGAGGCGGGAATATTTGTATCACTCCGAAAGTGCTAAAAATAATGAAAAAAAAAAAATCTGGTGTGAAACACTCACACAACTTTCTCTTACTCCAGTTCTCAAAATTATAATTGATAAACTTTATAGTTGTGTACAAATTTAATGAAATTCGTCGAAAACTAAAACCAGAAGTGCCCTTAAATGAATTTTCTAGGAGAAATGTTTCAAATAAACGTTGTAGCTGTTAGTATGTGCAGTTGATATACCAAGTTTGAAGAAAATCGTTGGAGCAATTTTTGAGAAAATCGCAAAAACGTAAAAAAAAAACAATAGTAAAGTGGTACTTCCGGTTGAGGAATTTTGACAGATGACCCATGTCGTATCCCATGGTGATAACTAAACGGAATATCAAGTTTGAACTTTCCACAATTTTTCGTTCATATACATACATACATACATACATACACACAAACACACACACACATACATACATACACACACACACATTTGCTAAGAACCACTTTTTTGGACTCAGGGGACCTCAAAACGGATATTCCCGGTGAAAACTCGATATCGAAAATTTGTCACGATTTACAATACTTCCTCTTACTAGGAGTAAGAGAAAGAAACAAGCGAGATGAAATGTTACATTATCTGCTTAACCTTGAATAGACTGAATAAAGAAATACCACAAAATTGGGTGTTAATCCGTAATAATTAATTTCCATTTACAAGGAGGGCGACACTGGAAGACGCTCATGATCTCAAGATATAAAGCGCTATAAATCATTAGCCCAGCTAAATATTTTGAAAGGGCTGAAAATAATAGAAGTACTCCTACAACAAGTAATACACCATTTCCAGGTCTATTTCACTTCGGACACAAAAATATGAGCTGCATATCTTATGGCATCTTAATCTTCGCCTCTGATTGTGCAATTTTTGGAAACAACTATAGAAATTTCCAGTAAAAGCTAAGAATGATAGGAACGTGGATGATCATTTAGGCAGGACGGAGAATGATGAGGGGTAAAGCTAGAAGGTCCACCACTTCAAACTATTCATACCTATTTAAGATGGTTTAAAATGGATTAGAGCAGAAGTTCGAATCTTAACTCTCTGGAAGCAACCTTCATCAACAAGCGCTTAGACCCAAAATAAAAACAGTTTCCTACTCATTTTGAGTTATTGAAGAGCGTTAAGAACTTTAACTTAGCACACATAACCATTACTAGTAAGCATTTAACCTCCAAAATCCAGGAACAGAGGTAAATATCTTCTTATAATCGAAGGCATATAAATCGTCTCATATCTTCGCATAATTAAACGGGCCTCCTCACTTGTAATCGAAGAAAATCTGCTATTTCGTTAAATTGGTCTGAAAATAAGTCTGCGAGGTATGAGGCAGGAATTCTTAATGTTATGAGACCCAAAGAAAGGCCAAGGAAGAAAAATAAGTTGAAAACTTAAAAGAAACTCTTAAGAGTAGTATTTGGATGGACATAACAACTGATTTTACATAAAGCTAATTGGAAATAGTTCTAATGGTGGCCTTACTAGCGCAACAAGACCATCAGACTAAGAAGAAGAACAAAAATATCGAGGATCTAAAGAAGATAATCAATTACGTTGATTGCCTCCAATTGTTAAAACATTTATTTCTTACATTCTCTTGTACATTACAAAAATGAATACTAACTGTGGGCAATAAAAAGAAATATATTTAGGAAATTTATACTGTTTGTTCTTCTGAAAAAAAAAAAATCAGTTACACACATAAATAAACTTGCAAACATACGAAACCATAAAGTGATGCAAATTATGGTAAAACTGATATAAATATCAATTGAAAACTCACTTAGAACAATATTTATTAATATAAATATAATTATTATTTAGAATTGTGTACAAAAAGTGAATAAAAGAATAAATCCAGATAATGAGAAGTGCGTATTGCAAGAGTGATTCTGTATTTAGTACCTAAAAAGAAGCAATAAAGAGGCTGGGGATGGTCAGGACAATGATTTGCCACGCTCTTCGACTTAACCGAGTAGAGAACCAATGAAATTAACTTAACGTGGAATGTACACAAATAAAACTGGGATCTTATTATAGTTCCTTCTTGTCCTT
>JAAEAF010009119.1:0-42595 GCA_011037195.1 Triatoma infestans
TTAATCCCTGGTCTTTATAATATATATCTGTAGATAATCCTGTTTGAAGCGAACTCTGAATGTCCAAGATGAAAAGTGGAAGCAGAAAAATACAGAGCCAAATAGGAAACAAAAGTATGACAGATACATCTTTCAAAAGTTTTTTTTTTTTTAATACATTATATAATTCAAGGTTTTATCATGTTTGTAGTATTTTATATCATTTATATTATATAATTAATATGCTAAGAAAAACAACTTCGGGGTTCATAAGATATGACGGAAGAATAACGAAACGCCCTTGATACTTTCATCAATTCTTTTAGAATAGCCAAATTAATTATAATTTTACCTTTTTTTTACTATTGCGGGAAAAAAATCTAAATATCTTATCATGCAATAACAATTAAAAATTTAAACAAATCTTAAAGCCACATTGAAATATAAAAGTTTACAGTACATATGTATGCAGATCGTTGTGCTAATCGCAATCAGAACCATTATTCAATAAAGCTTAACTACGAAAAAAAAAAATTAATAAATAAATAAATATATTTAATATATAAAGTATAAATATTCGTGGAAAGGTTTTAAAAACAGTTGATTACCATGTAGAGAGGATCTTTGTTGGTAATAAATAATTGCTAACATTTGAATTGAACCAATCAAAATCATTGAACTGCAATGACTCATAATTTATAAGGCTTTTCCTTTTCTGATAAAACAATTGTATGACACATATGATCAGTTTTTTTTTTAAATTTTAATCACTCCCTCTCTTTTTTTTGTGATAAAATAAAAATTACATAACAATCAATAGATAATCAATTCATTAGTAGTAATAATCTGATAATAACTTCCTCAATATTAAAAGGATATAAAAGGAAAGTGAAATCAATTCAACTCAATTTATTTTAATATAAGAGCGAATTTTCTTACCTTGTTGGTGGAAGCAGGCTGAGGAGAGAGTGAAACTCCAGGATCTAATGCTGTGGGGCTAAAAAAAATATGTCTTTATATAGTAAAATACATAAATGATTAATGTAAATAAATTATATATTGAGATAAAATTTAAATTAGACTTGGCATACCTTTCAGTTCGAGGCTTAATAGTCCATTCCGTGGCACTCGCTGTGTTATTTACCTGACTTTCTACAAAGAATGGACATAAGAATAATGCTCTATCTAAAATAAATAGCATCAATACCATAAATAAAATGCGATACATACCATTTTCATTATGATCTAAAAGAGGTGCATCTATCTGTCTTTGAAGTTGTCTAGTTTCATGAGTCAAGCACCTTACTCTATTGAGAAGCTCTTCATAGCTAGACACTGGCAACGTCATAACGAATTAACATCTGCGTGCATGGAAACTAAAATTTGGAATAAATATTTATTCCAACAACCAATGAAGTTTTTGTTGACAGGAATTTCTTGGTCACTAAGGGATTGGGGAGTATTTACAATAAAGGTGGTATAAACAGCAAAATAGCACTTATTAATCACTTACTGCGCGTACACATTAATTTTATATACCACTCATAATAATCTAAATACAATAACACTAAAGAAGTCCTACTACTTCTACATACAATACACTTAAAAAAAAAAAATGGATCATTTATGTTGCTATTTCAGTGTAGCCAACATTTTTAAAGCCGGTATTTTAATGAAGATTATTTTGACAAAGAGAAATGCAATTATCCATGTTATTTACCTATTTTAGGCTTGGTTCAGTTTTTCTGTGAAAATTTATTTATTTCCATTGAAGGTTGTCATGATCTTCATAACAAATGACCCCCCCTCGATGTCACTTGAACGATTTATGGTGCTGACACTAAAAGTTTGTTTAAATGGCTTACAAGATTATGATAAAAGTGTAACGAGTGTAAAATGAAACAAGGTGCCATTTGGATGAAGCAGCTAACTCTAAATTCTTTTTTTGAACTAAAATCTGCATCAAACATTTCTTCAAGTGAAGAAAAGAAATGTTAATAATTAATTACAGATCCGACAGCCAGTTTAATGAACCAAATTCTAACTTATTATCATCCTAAGTTAGCAGTTTTATTTTTCAGTTAAAGCCGAAATACCTGGCAGATAACACAAAAAAATAATAGGAGAGAAAAGTTATTTATGCTTGAAGATAGAACAACATCCAACAAACAATAGTTTAAAACCTTTGCACCCGCCTGCCTAGTTGACTGCTGGAGGAAGCACATATAAAAAAAAAAATATGAATGTCTTCATTTTTAGTTTATAATAACCTAGTAATTAATGGGAGTTTGAATACCGCTTAGAATATGCTTATATACGAATGATATTGATGGCAATTTTGAATTATAAACATCAAGTTTTCACCGTTTAAAGAGATTTAGAAACAAACCGTAGGCACCATTAAAAAATAATTCAATTGTCCAATAATTACCGACATTGTATAGTCTTAATAACCAAATCTCAAATACCAATCTATGTTGTAATTTCAGATGTAAATTTTTATTCAAAAATTTTATCAATTACAAAGAATTAGCCTTTACAGAATAAACATTAATTACTTTAGAGTAAATCACTAGATAACAGTGAAAGTATTATTGTAAAATTTAAGGTTTTATTGTTATAAACAAAGAACAGCATAATTTTTCAAAAGGCCCCATAAAGACGACCATAGCGTTAGAATTATGGTCTGATACTATATGGGGTTCGGCAACAAGCGCAAAGAGGATATTTAAAATACAAAAAAGAATCGTTAGAATAGTGTCAAAAGCAAGACCTAGAGATTCTTGCCATCCTCTCTTTCAGCAGTGGAAGATATTGCCTCTTCCTTGTCAATATGTGCTGGCTGGCATGTCTTATGGAAATAAAAGACAATATAATATGTTATGCAACTGCAGAAGAAAAGATGCACTACCAGCTTAGGAATCATAAAGATCTTTTGTTGCCAAATCTTAGGCTCAATACAACAAGAAGCTCTTACCAGAATATAGGAGTCCAGCTGTACAACCACTTGGAAGAAGACATCAAGAATCTTCCAAGCGATGAATTCAAGAAAAAGATAAAAACTTTGCTACAGGGAAAGTGTTATTATAGCTATCAGGACTTTTTTAAAGACAATTTTTCTTGAGTTATTATAACAATGTTCTAAAATTTATGACGTTCCTATATCTGGTAATTTTACAGGAAATAAAAAATATTATTATTACAGATTGCATTGGAAACTAAACTGAATAAATTTTAAGTGAAAATATACAAGATTCTGATTTTAATATTTCAACGGTAATTAAATCATGGTTGCATAGAGCGCTAATGGCTGTACTCAATTAAAAGGCACACATTGTAGTTTTCCAAATGGGATAATTACAACTGTTACAGGATGCAGAAAAGTAGTGTAGTCACAATCTTCATCCTATAACTGAATCAGGAAGTTACTTCAATAATCCATCTATAATTTACCACATTCTTTAAAGCAATCACTACTACCATTCTTTGTAAAGATATAGTGCTCTCCAAAAAATAAGTAATAATAATAAAAAAAAACACCATTTTTTCAATGATATACTTACATTTGAAGCATTTTATTACTTGCATAATTTTAGATTAATTCTTGGCTATATGGCTACAAAAATTTAGGTTTTGGGCGCAATATATATTATAAATCTAAAATTGATCGTTTTAGGCACATATTTTTTTAAAACAGAATTTTATGGTAACTTTATACTTACTGTATTACAGAACACTTCAATAGATATTTTTATACTAAGTGCTATTTTGATTTTTTTTTTTTTTTCTTATAATCAACGACCACATAACAAATAATAAAACTTGTAAAACATTATTATAGAAACAACAGTAAACTGATTACAAGGAAATTAATTTCTTTATCTTCCATGTGCAGGAGTACCAATCTATTAATTGCAGGCTTGAGTACTGTAAAATGAAATTAAACAATCTTGAGGCGAAAATATTTACTTTTGCACAACATATTGTATTTTACAAGACATTTTTTACAAAGATATTTTTTTTGTTTGTTTTTAAATACAATTTGTGCTATTTATAATTATGTACATAAGAGGAAGAAGAAAATAAACTTTTAATACAAGCAGATTTTGTAATTATTAGAATTATGACAGTAAAATTTTCTGAAAATTGTAAAACAAATTACGACTTCAAAATTTGTCCTCTTTCTTAAAAAAAAAATCGAAAAAGGCTAAAATTCATACAACTTTAAAGAAATTAATTCGGAAGGAAGTCAAAAAGCTTTGCAAATGTGATGGTAAGTCAAAATTGTATTATCGATTAAAATTTCTTCACATCCTCAATTTTCCTGTAAAGTAATTCAGATTGCAAAAGCTGATCAAAACTGGGCCAAACATTCAAATTTATAACCATTTGGAAATTCCAATAAAATATAATTGAATTTAGTCGTATTCATGGAAATTTTGAATATTTGGGCAGCGTGCCTTTGAATGAAATAGTTAAGGGTGTGACATAAATTTTTTTTTTTATTTAATTTTTTTTTTTTTTTTTTGCAAAAAGAACATTGATAATTTTCCAACAAAAATTAACATGTAATACATAATCTTTGGAATTATCACTATCCATAAACAAACAATAAAACTGTACAAAAAACAATTCAATAAATGAATGGAAAGCTAATTGTCACCTTAATTTCACATATTCAGAAATAGTATATCAAAACCTAGACTTTTTTTTTTCCAAAACTGAAAACAAAACTATATCAATATTTGTATAGATTTTGAAATACATGTCTTCAAAATATTTTCTTCAATTCTGGTTTGGAGGCAGATGTACTCTGTTCAATTTTTTAAAAATAAATTAAATAATCGGCTGAATGTATAAAGATATTTACAATAATTAATAAAAAAATATGACTTTATTAAACTGTCCATTAACTAGGCTGATTTTCAACAGCTAGTATAAAAACAATTCAGTTAAACAACTGATTTTTTTTTTTAATAAATTCAGTAACCATCTTCTGATACTTTAGGTACTTACAAAGCTCCTTATATCTAGGAATTCTTGCACAATTCCGCCATAAAAAATATAAGTCTAAAAAAAAAAATATATACATATATATTTCAAAATTATGTTTAGATGATTAATTAGATTAATACATTGACTTTCTAAAAGAGAAGTCTATTTTTAAGCTTTAATCGTACTAGCGCCTCACACATCAAGTTTTGTTACTACCAAATGTTATCGTAAACATTTTAGATTAAATACTATAATAGGTGATGAGAATAAAAAGAAGTTAAACCTCAAGAATTTCGAATACATACAAATCCATTCAATAAAAAAAAAAAAAGTTATGCTCAACCGTGAATAAATATTGAGGAACTTAATTTGGCCATATAAAACAGCAAAACTGAAAACTCAACTTGTTAGAGTTGTGTTATTCAAATGTTATACATATGAAAACTAATAATTGCTCCACTGTTAAGTATATATTATTTCTTTAATTTTGAATCTCCTCAAGAGTTCACAAAGTGCATAACACAAATTTATAGCTTGACTTTAAAGTGCTTTTATAAGAGCAAATATTAACACGATCAATTCAAATTCTAGAATTCTAATTATCAAATTTCTTAAAACTTAAATTTATGATTTTCCTTAAAATTCATGGTTATAAAGACATAAGTAAATACATAATATAATTGTTGATGTTCATGATATATGTGATTGTAGAATTCAAAGCAGTGCTATTATCAGTCCTAAAATATACTAATCTTTCAATTTAGAGTAATCATAACGTCATACAAGCAAGGGAGTGAGGGGTGGGTCCTATCTATCAACTACCCCCTTTGGAACTCCCCTAGGGTTGGAATGAGTAAGAAGTACAGCTTTGTTAAAAATTTCTCCGAAGTTGAATACTAGAAGTGAGTGTCTGGCATTAAAGAATGCGGATGGGTAAAGGACCCCAGAAGGGACAGGGGCCGGAGTGTTTAGACTAAGGACCAGACATTCGGAACCTATGGGCAACTTTGCCAGCATCTTCCATGCTTAAATTCAAGCAATTGGAAGATGTATCCAGTTTAACCTCAACAGGAGATATCAAAATCAGTAGATTGTAATCCTATCCGATAGCCAGGCCACCACCATGAAAGCACTGAGCTCACATGTTATCAGTTCAAAGACGGTATGGGAATACCAAGGCAAACTTAATGACGTGGACATGAAGTTTCCGTAGTTGTGATGCCATGGCATGTTGGCGGGAAAAGTCATATAAATTGGCTTATCCCTCTTTAGGGGCCGGAACCCTTTATTGAGATAAGCGACCAGTCTCTCTGAGAAGAACTCAGAAATGAGGAGGAAGTGAAGAAAGCAGAGCTCTGGAGAATTCTACCAGTACTGAAACAAGCTAAGACCTGTCTGGGCGGTTATTACGAGACAATAGTCCAGACACACGGTCTGGTCTGAGGCATTCATCCATATGGGGCTCCGCATGCTGACTAGTTTCCTTTCGGGGCATTGTAAACTCTTGAGGCATCTGAAGCAGCTGAGCCTAGAAATCGATAGCGCCTACCGATTCTTTGGGGAGATGAAGGAGACTCCAATATGCCTTCTAACAGACTGCGACGCTATCATCCAGAGATGATTTGGAGGCTTGGGTAGTTACCAGGTGTTGGGGGAAGATATACCCTCCTTAGAACTTCCCAGATTCTTTCTCAGAAATCTCAATCGGGAACGGGTGCTATAGAGAATGGTCTCATCCTGGTATCAGTGGAGTGGCATAATAAACCTCTTTTGGTCGCAGTGCACCTACAAACTTCCCAATCAATTTTTGCAAGATCGTTTCATTAAAATAAAAGTTTATAAATATGCAGATATTATGCAATGTGTAAAGAAAATCACTGGAGCTTTGTTTGAGAAAATTACGAAAAAATGGAGCATAAATAAATTCAATAAAATAAAATAATTAATAAGAAAGAAAATCTTACAGCTCATTCTCATTTGTCTTTGCCTGAAGCACTTCTCATATTATGCCTGTCTATATGCGTTTCAAGTACCATTTCATTAGCTTGATTGGTTTTACAAAGTGGGCATGGAAAATATTCCATGTCTGGTTGGCAATGCTGATTAATTGCATGCGCCAACATATCTGTCTCGGCACCTAGCCAGCCACAAAGTGCACAACTTTTTTCTACCACAGGTACCTTCAAGTTAATTACCTTCAAGTTAATTACATCAATTAGTAAAAATATGTAGATGCATTAAATTATATGCATCTACTTTTCCTTTTTCAATACTTTACCTTTGGCTTATTTTTAGTTCCTTTAGGTCTACCTCTTCTGCTTACTGGAATGTATTCTTCATCAATTGTCCAATCTGTATCATCTTCTACTCTATTTCTTTTTTTATATCTTTTAATACCATACACGTCATAACTATTGCTATGACTATTTGTTCGATCCCAAAAGCCTGTAACTACTTCGTCTTCTAAATAATACTCTGAAAATTAAATTTATTAAAGGATATAACATATACAGAAAACTAAAATCTTAAAACTCTAGCGTTCTTCTCCAACCAAAGAAATGTACTATATGTGTTCAGATTAAGGTAGCAATATACTTTACTATTCAGAATTGGGAGGTTGATTAAATAAATTTTTTTTAAATATTTTGTCTTCCTAATTTATTGAACTGACTAGTTAAACAATGATATCATTTTAAGACACTAAAATGCATTTGTTCAAGTAAAGCCATTCCAGCTAGTGTCGCTAAAACAGCTCCTCTAAAAGGAGCAAGCCTTATGTTCGTACCGAGAAGTACGTATTCACGCGCAAATATGAGCTCATGTTTCATACGCACAAAAAACAATAGTATCTGTTTTGAATGTGTACTCCTTAAATTTGGAGTTTAACTTACAGTAGATTCATAAAAATATAAATCAATAGCTGAATGAATTGAGAGTTAATTTAAGAAGCAAAGTATTAAAACGTATAAACTAAATTTAGAGTGTGTTTTTAAAGCTATATGCCCTAGCTGGGAAAATGCGCAATTTCAGAAATGAAGAGCTTAAACTAGAGAAGTGACATAATTTAAATAAAATGAAATCTTTTTAAGATATTTGAGCGTTCAATTTTTATTACTTTTTCTCTTCTTTTGCTTCCTTATCAGGTTTACAGTATAAAGTTCTCTTCTATTCAAATCAGGACTTCTATCTTTAAAACCCTGCTCAATTTGTGGTTTCCAAATCCTTCTGGGGCTCTCTTTTCCGTACTGGAGACCTTCGCTTTATACACTCTTCTTGCTGTCCTGCAATTTCTCATTAGATCCAAACCATCTAGGCTAAGTCTCGGATAATCTCCATAGTGGGTCTTCCATTCAGATTTTTCCTTATGGTGACAATTACGTATTCGATTCCTTTTGTCCTCAATGTTCGTGAGGCAGCTCAGCTCGGCTGCTTGGAATGAGGACCGACGTTTCTGAGATCAAAGCCCATAATTGACTAGAATAAGTAAGGGAAGAAATGAAAATGTTCTTGTAGAAAGCCATTTTAATTCTATTCGTCACCTTGTCTTCCAAGGAAACGTCTGTATTAGACCATGGAAAAATCTTCTAGTGGCAACTATCCTTTCTTTTATTTCTTTATCAATTGTTCCATTTTCAAATATATGAGCCCCAGATATATTGCTGCAATGTTTGATTTCCTACCTGATATGGTGATTAACTTTGTTCTCTTGCTCAATACCACTGTTCGTGTTTTGTTGAGGTTTAGCGACAGCTTTTTTCTCCTCAACTCTTGTACCAAGAATTCTAGGCCTCTTTTGCAGGAGGCTTGCCTCTCTGTAGGTTAGTGCAAAAACATTTCGACAAAAGCGAATGGTTGTAATTAATACTTTGAAGATTTCTGTGGCCAAGCTGGAGTGACTTCATCTTCCTAGCACATTCAGCAATCACCTCATCTAAAAGGATTATAAACAGATAAGGGCTTTATCTACAGAAGTTATATCAAACTCTCCATGGATTCTTAGGTGGTACTCGGAAGTTGTGGCACCCAGAAGTTATTTCAAACTCTCCATGGATTCTTCTTCAGCATTTCTTTAAGGGACACTCTACCCAATTTCCTAACCCAATTGCAACATTTTTCTTTTTGAAGCTTCCCAAATGTCATTCCATTGTTAAAGTCAAAGGCTTGGACTAAATCTACAAATCATAGGTGTACACATTTCCTTACATGTCTATTTCTGAGCACTGCGAAGATGAGATCCTTAGTGCTTCTATTTTCTCTAAATCCATACCGGGCTCCATATATAGCTTAACTTCTAATTCCTTCTTGAATCTCCTTTCCACAATTCTGGCGTAGATCTTGCATGGAACATTTAAAAGGGCGATCCCTAAGATTACTACATAACCCATTATATCTCTTCTTATATTGCTACTAATACAGCTCCCAACTCGCGGTATCTTCTTACTTTTCCACACTAATTTAATGATCACTATTTACAATAACTTTACGATTACCCATTTTGTTTCTTCTTCTTTTTTATCGTTTCATATTTTTAGTTTCTTTTCTAATAGTTTTACTTGATTGGGGGTCCTTTAAATTATTATATTTTATTTCATTTTTTAATTAAGGTATGTCAACATCTCTAGTGCATAGAAGCAGGTATGATGAAAATACCCTCATATATTATAGTAATATGTAATATGGTTAAGAGATATATTAATTTTACTAATAATATTAATGAAGATTACACAGTTAATGGAAAAATTTTTTCGACTAGGACTAGGAGTATAATTGCTTTATAACTTTATTCCCATTACTTGGTGATTAATCTTAAAAATTAGTATTGATTTTTATTATTTATGTAAATACAAGTGAAAACGTAATATTCAGAAAGAGTTTTCAAGATGGTTTGACGTTAACTGTCATTATATGTGACAACATTGTTTATAATATGAACTATAATTAAGATAATTTGTAGGCAATGATAAGAAGATGGATTTTTTAAAAAGAATCATTCAATTAATTCCAAATATTAAAAGAAATACTTATAGTGATTAATACATATTTAAACTTCCATTACCTTGATCTGCATCATCTTCCATACTATATCTAGAATTCATTTTGTATCTGTTATCTATTGGTTCTTTTTTTATTGTCATATTTCTAGGCATAGATATTACTACATCTTTTCTGATAACATTTTCCCTTCTGTTAGAAGGCCCATTAGTAGATTTTTTAGAATTTACGTTCTTCAAATGCCCAATTGCGCAAAGAGGACAGCAATCATTTTTCATTTTCACTTGTACTTCTTCCAATTCTCTAGAAAATTTGTCAAATTATTATAAAATTGCTTCATAATTTCGTAACCGACTTTCGTAATTAAGAACTTATGCATACCTCTCTTTAAATGACTTCTCTAAAGTTTTTTGCGATTCTACAACTTTCTTCATAAAATTGTAACTTGTATTTAAAGAGGCCAAACATGAAGAACATATCTGTTTTGGTAAAGGATCTTTTACTGTTACCTGCAAAGCGAATGAAAAAACAAGGTAGGAATAAACTTAAAATGAATGCAACTTAATAAATAATGTATGTAAATATAAAATGATAATTAACCAATTATTAATATATCGAATAAATGATACTAAACTTGTCTGAAACTTAATGATCATATCAGAGATATTTTCCGTGATACCTACTTCTTTTTGTGGTCATCGACCGGTTTCCGGCGTTTGCCCATCATCAGGATGTTTTTATCAAACATAGAATTGCACAGATAATATGTAAGGGTGATTCAAATACCTACTCAGGGCGAATAGCGGATAAGACATCAGCTTCAGATTATATAAGACATTTGCTTGATTGTTTTTGGGGATTGTGAAGCATCAAACTAAGGGCTATTAATTACCAAACCAGAATATGCTGTGTAATATCTGGTGCAATTTTCTGCAATTTCTCAAAGTAAATGCAAATTTCTCTGCAACTTTTCCAGGCAGAGAGATCCAGACACTTCAGATAAGTTTAATTACAATATTTGGAGACAATAGAAATAATGTCCATTGCTCGTGATGAAGCCAAAATGCAGTTGTAGAATATAATTTCATCAAAATGTCATGAAAGGCAAAATCAGGGTTAATTTATTCCATCCAGCAAAATATTACTGATATTTGTACAAAAGTATTAGGTAATGTTTCTTTTGAGAGATGCACAAAAATACAAATTGAAGGAACCATTTCACCCGGATAGATTATGTGTTCACGTAATAAGTATGTGTTGTTTTTGATTTAATGACATTAAATAATTACCAAGAAAAGTGTTCCCCATATAACAAAAAATTATTGCCAGTACAAAACTGTGCAGTGTTTACATTCAACTAAGGCAAACTTCCTTTAAGTATGATCTGATCACTTTAGTATGGTTCTTATTTTAAGTTAGGAGGCAAAAAATAAACTTACTAGAAATAGAGTTTATAAAGAAGATTAAAGAGAACTATTAATAAAAAGGTAACTATTGTAAAGTGCATTTCTCCTGAAGGCATTAATTTATGAAATTAGTTACTTACATGAATCGGCAGAGCTGCATTTACTCTTTCAACAAGGGTAATTCCTTCTTCTCTTGGTTCAAAAAGAAAATGTGGGACGCCTATTATAGGTTCACTGCATAATCTACACAAAGCTTTTTCCAGATTAATTTCTTCTTTTGGTTCATCTTAAATTAAAAATATCATTAGTTTTCTTCTTTTTTTTTTAAATGCGAATTCTGAATTAGCGAATACATTATTTTATGTTTACCCTTCTGAGCTTTTGTGGTGAAATATTCAATAACATTAGTTGACATATCAAAAGGCTTGTCATTATTAGATGAACGTAGCTGACTAAGATCAACTTTAACATTGCCAAGGCTGTACAACCTATCAGACAAATCTTGAAAGGTGTCTGTAGGTTCAACATCAATAGTAAGAGAATCACTTACACCTACACTAAGTTTCAGCTGCATCTGAAAAGTAATTGGTATGGAAATAATGAAATTGCATTAGTCGCACGAACCAATGATTGATACATTTAACAAACATTGGTTGTTGTTTAGTGTAAACGATTGCTTCACACATATCGTATACTGATCTGGAGTCGAATAGGTTATGTTATAACTTCATAAAAAAAAGGAAAATATTAAAAGTTTTTTTTATAAAAAAATAATACAAATTTTTAAAAATTCTATTAAATGCGACACAATTATAGGTTTTTAATAATATCGGTATTTAAAACTTGAAATAAACAACATGGCTGACAAGAAAAATGTGATAAACGAACAAAAAATAAATGTTAATAGGCTGGCATTTTTTCCAGGATAAAATTATTAGCGTTAGTTAGGAATCAAATAAATAATATTTCATTCAATTTAACAATAATTTTATTATAAATCCGATACCAATATCAATCACGCTGATAATAATATAACGTGACGTCTTACTTAATTATGTGCAGTGTTTTGTTTGAAAGAAAAAACTAAAAGTAATTATATAAAAATAATAATAGAAATAATATTATCATTAAATTAACTTATTATTAATTAAATACTTTCTTAATAACTAACTATGTATATACACATATGAAAAAGTAATAATCACCTTTTACCTCGACCCAAGCTGGTGGACAAGTACAACCTTCTAGCGTAATGTGTAACAGCTGAAATATTGTTTAAGCGGGAGGATTTGAAATGAAACCTTCACTTGGCTTGAAATCCGTTATGTGGGTATGTACCAAGCCATATGCAATTACTAAGAATAACTAGATTACAAGGAATAAGGCATATGTTATTTTAATAGGTTAATTCAACTAAATAGTTCACATATAACATATACGTTTAATGATAGCGTTTTTACAACCCTTGAAAGTAGAAAAGTATGAGATATGGTAAATTTATGTCAATCAGGTTATTAAAGTATGGTTGCATACACTATCTCACCGTGCTCGTTTGCTTGTTCTAACGAGCAAGAACTTCTTAGAACAAGCAAAATTACCGAAGTATGATTTTTATTATATTAATAACTGTATTATTTCTTTTTCATTTAGGGCGGCCCTTAACGATCTTTATAGCAGAACAAACAGAAGTCTTCTTTAAACAAGGCAATTGCCACGTTTTCGCAATTTTTGGTTTGGAATGAATAAATTATTTATGCTGAAGAATATCAAAGATGCAAAAGGATTTTGAGTTGTTTAATTTCAAATATTTGGAAGACAGTTAAGTAAAGTGACAGAATAAAGCACAAAATTTGAGAAGATTAAATCAGTAGAAAGAAAATAGCATCAACATCTTCCTATATGGCAGAATGATACGTATGCATAGGCTGCCACTTGAGAGTCCATGAATGTTTGTACGGATCGCTGCAGCTTGTAAGTCTTTGAGCTGTCAATGAACATATTAGTACATATTCTAGATAAATTTATTGTAAGTTTCAGGTTTTAACGGGAAACTTCAGAAATTGATTCAAAAGAAGAAAAAGTTTTCATTCTCTTTAAGAGATGTTTCCTTTAGAAAATTATATCTCAAATGAATCGAATGAATTTTTTTTTTGTTTACATTAATGTTAATTGTTTACATTACTATTCATTTTTCTCAGTGTTTTGTAAAGATATAAATTTTGCTTCAGTGAAGTAAAAAGTGGTATCAAAAAACCGCGGACACATTTATTTCAGGAATCATTGCAATCATTATTTTCACAGTTCTAATAATTGTCAGTTTTAATTAACAGATGGAATTTTTTCTTTGTACTGATTAACGTAACGTTACAGCTTGTCCAGTCCGGCCACGACACCTGACCAGTAATACTATACGAACCGCACCTGAAAAAGTAGCCACTACTTTACTTTACTACAGCTTCTACAGAACTTCCCTAAAATCATTTGTCCGACAAAAAATTTAAAAATGAAATAAACAAAATGATGGGCATATAGTGTATGTGTAAGTGTGCCATGTTTAAAGAAATCATTGGAACCATTTCAAGGAAATTGCGAGAAACAAAAACAAAATATTTAGTATAATATACAGTGCTCCGCTGTTTGACGGATTTGACTCAAAAATTCTTGTCGGAATACAAGTGTATCTAAACGGAAGATATTATTTTTGAGATATTTTGTTCATTTCCACATACAAACGTATATAATGTTTCACTACCATATTCGACAGATATGTTGAAAACTATTTTTCATATATAGGTTTTACAGTGAATTTGTTTTTTCTCGATAATGGTAATTCCTCTTACAGAAATAGAGGATTGGTTTTCAACTAAATATGAAAATAGACAAGGAAATGTTGCATTTCTATGTGTTGAACAAATAATTCTATAAAGAGGTATTTCCGTACTTTGACTAGAGGTCAAATTGTATACACACGTTATTTTTTGTATTGTTTTTAAATGATTTTATAACTGCTTAATTTAATCATTAATATACGGTGGGGAACTGAACATATATACTTTCTTCTTTCGATGCAAGATTTCCATCCCGGAAGTCTGGGTTATGCACTATTTCTAGGGCCTAAAGCAAGTGTGATATATTGAAATGGGCCGTTAGAAAACAAAAGGGATCGATTTACAAATGGACGTAACCCATGTAGATTGATTATATGAATTTTTTTAGAAAGTGCGCAACAACCTGAAAGTTCTATTGCGCCTCCGGAACTTTCTTAGTACATGTCGGACTCTAGGCAGTGTGATCTCCATTACTGGGCAGTGAGCTGTAAAAAGTAGCCCATTATATACGCAGGCCACACACCTTTTCTGAATAGGACAATAACCGCTCACATATCTTTTAATAAAAAACTCTTTTGTTCGTTTTATCTATAAACTTAAATTTTTGCCATATTTTGACTATATATTCTGTAATAAATAACATTCACTTTTGGGGATATCTGTTGTTACCCCAGTTTTTTTGTTTTTATTTGCATTTGCCGGTTACAGGGATGGCCAAATATTTTTATATTCTGAAAGGCAGAAATGCCCATATTTCATGATTTTGTGATCTAGTATAGTATTATTCTACAAATTAAGAATCAATGACAAGAGTATTTTTATATTTATAATCAAACTTTTTATCATTTTTGAATTTTATTGTGAACAGCATATGGTATACGAGAAAAATGAAATTACGAATCAATCAATTCTTGCTTCTTCTTTTTTTTTTTCTTAGCATGGAATATAATAATGTAATGACATAATTTTGAATGATTAATTTTGTTGCTTAAAATAAATTTGATTGAAGACAATTAAGGTAGTGTAACCCTTTACTATAATGCAGCCCTTTACTTTTAAGTAGAAGCTTTCTAAAGGTTTTGTGAATTGTTCTAATTTGCATTCTTTTTTTTGGCTGCAGATGACCACTTTTTGCAGACTGTTAGCAGTCACATCTCTGAAGCCAAATATAGATATGGAGGCTTCAATCGTCGAAATTTGTAGGAATTGAATATTGTAAATATTTTTGTTGATAATGTAAGTCTACTGACAGACATAACAACACGTACTTTGATCGGTTAAAACTGTTTTATAAACAATAAGGCTTCGGCAGGCAGATTCATATCCAAGAAGAAGAAGAGAACAAAGTCGTCGGTGAATGTATATTTAATTTCTAAATGTTTTCTTATTTAATTTTTTCAGATTTTTTTTTTTTTTTTTAAATGAAGGCTCTTAAATATATTCTCGAATAAATAAATACATTTATAAAATTACCATGATTTTTTTTTCATTTATTTAACATATTAGCAATGCTTTCTTTTTTTTTTTAAAAACATTTAAATGAAAATCTGTTTTAAACTTTTTTCTTATTTTAATTAAAAATTAAAAATTCTCATTATAAATATTTAAAAACGTGTTGAAAATAAAATTAACTTAATACATTATTCTCCTTGTATTATACTCTCTTTTTTTTTTTTATATATTTTTAAGAAGTGGTTGGCATTGCAGCCCTGATCGTGCACCTAGCAAGACTCCGTCCTTGACCTCTCGTTATAGAATCCCGGATCGCTCTCTCACACCCCTTCTCTTCATCTCTATCTCCTTGTTCTTACTTCTATTGCTATCCTGAATTCAATATATAGGTCGTCTTTAGAATATATATAAAAAAATAAAATAAAAGACAACAGCAATGTTACAATGAAACACTAATATATTGTAATATTTAAAATTAGTTATTTCTTCATCCCCAGGAGTTAATCTGTGAACACTTAAAATCTTTAATTATTTAAAAAAAAAAACTTTACAAAACTGTTCTTTACAGCAGTTTTAATTAATATAGGACCCTAGTGTAATATGTATTTTGATAAACATCGTAAAAATTTATTAAATAAAATTGATTGAAATTTATTAAATAAATAAATAAAAAGTCATTGTATATTGCTTTTAATAGTAATAATAGTAATAGTACTTTATTATAAATGATTACAGTCATAGAATGAAAAAAAGTTTATAGAATACTTAACGGCATGGATAACATCCGTTAGCGGAGTCATTAAAAAAAATAAAAATAAATACATAATACACAAATGAAAAAAAAAACCGATTGGAATTAATTGAAATACAAGTATATGTATAAAAAAAAAATAGAAAATTTAGGTTAGTGTAAGTTAAAACGCTAGAAATGTAGGGTACGTAGGCACTTAAAAATAAATCAATCAAAAATTGAACTCCTGTATCAGTTCATAGCGATAATACCAGGCATGTCGAGCATATTTTACGAGATGGAGGCAATTATTTACTATTCAGCAGAACTATGAGTTAAAGTCTTGTCAACACACTCTTTGACCAAGATAAAGAATGCGCAGTTCAGATAGAATATTACATTCTGCTAAGAAGTGGAAAAATATTTTCCATAGTTCTAGAATTACACAAAGAACACAGTGCAACATCTCTCTCTATCCAAAGAGTTTAGTTCAGGTGGAGCGATTCACATCTGAGTTTAAGTAACCAGCGAAGTTGGCCTAAAGTTAAACCACAAGAGTTATCAGTTATTAAACTACACTTGAGTTTGAAATTGTGGTCCAAGCTCTATATTTATAACGAAAAGTATGCAGTCGCCTTACAAACTCCCCTCCGATAGACTAACCTAATTATTTCCAGTAATAGAAATATCTGATCCTTCCGAAGTAGAAACTTCAGTAGTCGAGTCAAAACAAATTGAATATTTTTGTATCAGGGAAATCCAATTTCCAAACAAAAATGTGTTCTTTTTAAAGATTTCATCCGCAACTATTTTAGGAAAACGCTAAAAATATAGGATACTTAGGCAATATTTCCTTTTATTGTTGTTCCCTGATAGATGAGAAATTCTAGATAATTTGATATATTTCTAGGTAAAAATTTTTAATTTTTTTTTTTATTAATTTTTATTAAATTAATTAATTTATAATTAAAATAAATTTTCAATTAATTTCAGAACTGGATTTTTTCCAACAAGAAAGAAGCAAAGATAAACAGGGTGAATACAGGTAGATTGGAATAAGCATGATTCCTCATTGTATTTGGAAAACCGGCAGTTACGCTGACTGGGCCCCCTATTTTTAGCAAATTTTCGCATTGCAAAGTTACTGAAGAAGTTTTACTCAATGTTCGGAATTAGAGCAGAATATCAACATAAGATTTAAGGGGCGGGTGTTGGTGTAGTGGTTTTGAGCGTGGACTTGTAAGTGGGAGGACCCCAGTTCGAGTCCAGCATATAACTGCTAAATTTTATATTTGTTTAAAAAATGTTAATAGTAAAGTAGGTGCTTCCGCCCCCGTCCAGGACACCTAATTTGGACGTTAAGCCCGCCTGAAAAAATAGGCATTACTTTACTTTACTTTACTTTCAACATAAGATTTGGAGAGGTATATCTTGATAAGGTTTCTGAATTTTGATATGATATTATGCGTTTATGTTTCTAATGAAATGATAACATTTTTGTAACTCTCCTGAAATATCTTAATGCAGTTCTAATTTTCTTTACATGGATTTTTTTTATTAATCTTTAGTTTTGTTAATATCATATAGATGAAGAAATCGTGAATTAATTAAAATGGTACTTTCGGAAACTCTAAGGTCACGCTTCCACTGAATTTCAAAAATCAGTTTTTCCATAAATTATTTCAAATAATAGTGATAGGCCTAACTATACATTACCTAGTAGATTATCTTAAGGAAAATCGTTTGAACTATTTTTGAAGAAAAATTGCGAAAATATATTATTGTAATGTGCAGATCTTGGGGAGAAAGGATGAAACAATAGAAATTATGATTTTGTAATTATAAGTAAAATATATTAGTAGAAATATATTTAATATTGATTTATTATTACTTAGTACAATTTCAAGATTGGGTTTTTACGAAGGTTGGGTGAAACAATGAGGAACAGTTAGGAAGGTAGAATACCATCAGTTACAATAAAAGGGAATTTCCCTTCCTTCTACTTTCAAATGGAGGGAGGAAGTATATATGGGGATCAAATTTGTAGTTAAAAAAAATCTGAGATAGAAAAAACAATGCTATCCGAAAATGTATATTAGTGACACAGTGCAAACCCAACCTTCAACCAAGTTTTATATGTAAGTCTTATTATAAATTAATTCCTCTAATTTTGGTTTTATCTTAAGGACAAGATTTTATTCGATATATCTATTTTCACTTATTTTGTTATTATTAAATATATATATTGTAATAATGATCTATGTATTATTTATTTTACATCCTCTCCTAGTTCAGGTGAACACAGACCTCATGAAATCCCTTTTGAAAAAATTTAAAACTATAATTATAATAATGAATTATTAATTCACATATTTCATTTAATTTAATTTACCCTCCCCCTAGTACAAATAATATTACAATATATATAAAAGGATTCTATAAAGTCACACATTCCATTGATGAATTTAGGCTGAAAATGAGATTTCAGTTTGATCTACTGATGTTGCTTAAGGGGAACATCAAATTGACGCTTATTGAGAATTTTTTTTTTTTAGAATACGGTTGTCACATATACACAAACATCACATCCGTCGAAACGCACACACACACAAGGTGAACCTTGGCAAATTTTCCCTTCCAATATACAATAAGAAAAAGTAAAAATGTAGTTTGAAAGGCATTAATCTTAAAATGTTCAACTAATGTTCAAAAACTTTCATATCTCCAATGCATAATAATCATAATAAAGTCGCTTCTACTGTCTATCAGAATTACATTTACACTGGATTTATTTTTATGAAATTGCCTTTTAGCGCCTGAGATTCATTTCAACTTGTAGCCAAACCTAATTAAAACCCCAGTTTTCAATCATAAAGGGGATGGTTATGTAATAGCAGAGAGAGAAAGAGACAAAATGACAGGACCACTCTCTCGGACTACAATGGGAGAAACCACATAAATTCAGCGACGGGAAACAGATAGGAGAACAGTTCATACTACTGAGGTCACTCGCCAGTCACACTACGTATCATTACCGCTTTTTCCACTCTACCATACTCTTATCATTTCAAGTGTAAAGTCCAGGCAGTCAGTGTCACTTATTATATTATACAGTGTTAACCACATTTAGTTAATTCATTTAAATCAGACCATTTCTCTCCTTCAACAACCCCATGGATATCTTCAAACATTTTTGTACATTTTTATAATAATAATTCATATTATTTATTAATTTTAACTATCTATTTTTCCCCGGATGACTATGGCAATTTCTTACAATTGTGATATGAATTTATTGTATTCTTGAAAATCTAACTTTTAATATTACAGGTGGAAAAGCAGTAAAAAATACTTTCATATATAGGACAATTCATTTTACTGTTTCCTTTAAGATAATTAACAAAATTGTTTCAGAATTCAAAGGCGGTCAAATTACAATGCACTTAACAATTTATAAGAAATTTTAGGTCAAAAAACAGAACAATGTGGACACATTCACTGTACTTTCCCAGAAATCAGAACAATGAACTTCAAGACAGCCTCAAGACAAACAATCCCATTATATTACAGAGAGAGAGAGAGAGAGAGACAAATTGACAGGACCACTCTCTCAGACTGTAGTGGGAGAAACCACACAAATACAGCGACGGGAAACAGATAGGAGAACAGTTCATACCACTCAAAATCAGAACAATGAACTTCAAGATAGCCTCAAGACAAACAATCCCATTATATTACAGAGAGAGAGAGAGAGAAAATGACAGGACCACTCTCTCAGGCTGGAGTGGGAGAAAACACATAAATACAGCGACGGGTAACAGATAGGAGAACAGTTCATACCACTGAGGTCACTCGCCAGTCACACTGTGTCATTTTCCCTTTTTCCACTCTACCATACTCTATCATTCAAGTGTAAAGTCCAGGCAGTCAGTGTTACCATATTACAGAGTGTTAAAACCATATTCTGTTAATTCATTCTAACCACATTTCTCTTCTTCATCAACCCCATTATAGTTATTTTCTCATTACCAGAATTTTTTACTGCTGTTGATGGCACTTTTTTAAAATTTGAAAAGAAAACGTTTTATTTTGCTATTTTAGAAAATAAGAATAGGAAAAATCTAGTTGAAAATTTAAATGGCTTTCTTTTACTGCAATATTACTATTACAAATTGATATATTCTCTTCAAATTGGGAATTTTTAGTTGACCTTAACATTACATCAAAATGTAGGTGATCTGCATTTTACTTATTGGTTCTTAGGGCATAAGATGTTTCACCAGCCTTCTGCTCTTTACTGTGCTGCCAGAATAAAAATGGCATAGTTGCCTTAAAAAAAAAAAAAAAAGAACATAAGAGATAGGTACGTAAATCCCCAAGAATCCTCGAAATTACTGTTTGGAGCTAAGCCTGATTTCATAGCAGAGTATTGGTCAAAAACTCCCCGAAAAGAAATTTGATGGTAAACATTTTTCCAATGAAAGTGATAAGTTCATAAATTTATTGTTAACTTTCCAAGTTCAAAGAAAATTGTAGCAGCCGTTTTCGAAAAAAAACCCGAATTTCAGACACTTATTTCTGGTAAAAATGCATTTTATTTAAACTTAGAATTCTTGACAATGTAATGTAATAGACCTTAGTATTAAATAATTAATTGAACAGAAATGGTATTTTAGAAATGTTGCAGCTACTCCACTTAAATTAAATTTAAAGAAAAATCAAGTAAAATTCAATGTATGAAATGTTTCATATAATTCAAACTAAAGCTTAGCGGAAAATGAGACTTTGATGTAACTGGACATTAGGTTGAACCACATTCTAATACCCCACCGGATTTCACTAATGCTCTTTATATGATACCATCCTCCAGTGCGAGTTGATAAAGAGACATTTAAACTTATCAAAGATTTATAAGAAGTTTGGGAGATAATGATTTTTGAAAGGTTCAAATAAAACAAAAAAATATACAAGTATAATAGCGTAAACGTAGTAAAAAAACGTAAAAGAAAAGATGGTAGTAACGTAAACTGTGTAAACTACACCTTTTTAATATTTATTATGTAGAAATCAATAGGGAGTTCTCCGTTTTTAGTGTTTACATTTTTTTTTTTTTACTCCTATTTAAGAGGAAGTATTGTAATCGTGTCATATTTTCGATATCAAGTTTTCACAGAAAAATTTACGTTTTCAGGTCTCCTGAATCCAAAAAAGTGGTTTTTACAAATGATCTGTGTGTGTGTGTGTGAGAACAGCATAGCTCAAAAATGAAAAATCGTAGAAAGTTCAAACTTGATATTCTATTATCACCATGGGATCCGACAGTAGGTTGTCTGTCAAAATTCCTCAACCGGAAGTGCCACTTTACTAATTTTTATATTTTTACTTTTTTGCTATTTTCTCATAAAATGGCTCCAGTGATTTTTCTTAAAACTTGATGCATCAACTACACATACTAACAGCTACAACTTTTATTTAAAGCTTTTCACTGGGAAAATTCATTTAAGGGCACTTTTGGGTGAAGGGTGGGGTTAGGTTTTTCTCTAAAGTAATATTTCAGTTTTCTATACAATTCTATCATCTAAATAATATTAATTATAATTAAATATGTTGTTGAAATTCCGAGTTTGAATAATATCGGATGACTGGAAATGCGTTTTTACTGAGCAGTATTTTTCAATTTTCTGCTATTTTCTCTAAAATGAATCCAACTATTTTCTTCAAACTTGGAATGTGAGCTACACATATAAAAAGCTACAACTTTTATTTGAAACATTTCTTCTGGTAAAGTCATTTAAGGGGGGCTTTTGGGAGAGGGGTGGAGTTATGTTTTTCTCTAAAGTGCTATTATAGTTAATTATACAATTCTACCATCCAAACAAAATTAATTAGAAATAAATATATTGCCAAAATTCCGAATTTCAAGAAAATTAGTAAACCGGAAGTGCGTTTTTATTGAACAGTTGTTTTAGTTTTCGCGATTTTCTCTATAAAAATACAGACGAATGTCATTCAATTTGGACCAATTAACTATAAAATTTGTCAATTACAATTTTGAAAACTGTAGTAAGAGAAAGTTGTGTGAGTGTTTCACACCAGATTTTTTTTTTTTTTCTGCTGATGAGATAAAGAATTTTACTGAACTATGTGAGGTACATGATCCTGAATAATTAGTATAAAGCACAACAATAACATATTTTTGTCTCTCAAAAATTTGTGCACTTTTTCTAAGACTTCAGTTTTTTTTTCTATATTCTTCATTGCAATATTTATGATCTTATATTTTTACTTTCTCTTACTCCTGTAGGAGACAGTGTTGTGATCGTATAAAATTTTCGAAATTGAGTTTTCACCGGAAATACAAGTTTTTTGGTCCCCTGAATTTGAAACTAAAAATGTTTTTACCGAATGGTGAAAATAAATTATGAAATGTGAACATGGAAATACAAGCTCGACATTTCCCAACATAGTAATTGTGTTTTTCTAAAATTTTCGTTATTTCACCAATATATCGGTGTTAGTACATGATCCGCGAGGTTTGTTCTATTTCTCAAAGCAAAATTCTGGTATATACATGAAATCTGACCATATAACATTTATTAGTCATAACTGAGCCATAAAGAGACGTTGGAGCACAATATGGTTAGAATTTGAAACAGAATTATATCTTAGATTCTTATTAAAATTTAAGCTTTTATCCGACATAGCATGCTTCATTATTAAAAGATTGGATTGATATAAATACACAAAGCAAAAAACATAAATTTTAAAACTTTAATCAAGGGTTATACTAACCAACCTTGTCTATATGTATTGCACGTTTGATAAATAATTTATGTTAAAATAATTATTTGACATGAACATTTTTTTCATGGCATGCTAGTTATGCCCAATCTTCCGAGTGGGAAATTCACCGCTTAACATTCACCAGAAAATTTCTGTGTCAAATGGTGCAAACCGCTTGAAAATCTGTCCAACCGAATTTGCAATAATAACGCATTTCACGAAAAAAAACCTTGACCAAAATTCGTGACACAAAATTGAATCGATGTAATATATTACGTCGTTAAATTAATCATCACAGACATTTTCCGTAATAGCCTGCTTCATTTTGTCGTCATGGACTGGTTTCGGGATGCGTTTGTCAGACAGTGTGATAACACAGACTTGCACAGAGCAAATTCAGTTTACACACTCTAAGGAAAACGCCCTCTTTTCTTACAGTTAATCTTAATGTGCATTTAAATTCTACCTATTCGTTCTAAATCGACACTATTTCTCAAATCACGCTTAATTCATAATATTCAATTTTATTGTGGTGGTTGGTTCCGCAGAGTGTGTGAAATGAATTTGCTCTATGCAAGCCTGTGTTATCACACTGTCTGACAAACGCATCCTGAAAATGGGCGAACGCCCGAAACCGGTCGATGACCACAAAATGAAGCAGGCTATTGAAGAATGTCCCTGATGCTTTCCAGTTTCTGCGGAACCAACCATTAAAAAGACCGTGTTTCTTGTTAAAAAGAAATTCATTTCGAGTAACGTTCCAGATAATCCCAAGAACTGTTAAGATTATTTCCTTAAAGTTTCATATCAGGTTAGCCAATTTTCTTCAAACCGTGATTTCTGCAAAATATTTAATTTATTCTTAATTAGGTAAACAAACTCTTAAATAGGTAAACAAAAATCGTGAACAATATAAAGAAATGACACTTTATTGTAAAGCATAAAAATACAGTGCTTTTTGAGATGAATTATCCCAGAAAAAGTTTCAAGATCTTTATTTATATTATATTAAATCTTTACCTTATCTTTTTACGTCTTTTTAGATCTTTAACTTGTAAAGATGTTATTTCTAATTTAATGAAAATCGTTGGAAGCTTTTCCCAGAAAAATAGGGAAAAAGTGGAAAATCCAGTTTTGTAAAGTGGTTCTATTTGTTAACAGATTTTTGCCTAAACCTCATTATCGGATTCCCTGGCGGCAACTAAATGAAATGCAATGTTTATCTTTCGGACATTTTCTAGTTTTGAATTATACTCAGTTAATCACAAACACAATAAAAACACACATACATAATGGGAAAGAGAGAGAGATCAGTTTGATCTGAATAAAAAGTATTTTTTTTTGAGATCAGGGGCCTCAAAATAAGAAAATTTTTTCATGATAACTCATCTCTGAAACTCTAATACAAATGCAGTTTTTCTTTGTAAAGCAGAAACAAAAAAAAACAATAAAAGTGATTTACGTAAAAGTGTACGCATTATTAGCGTTTGTAAAAGCTAGCGTAGGGTCGGTTTATGATTATGTTGAACAAGGGGGGAAGGGGCCATAGTTGAGAGAGTGCAATACAACTTCGGGGGGGTGGCACCCTGGCCAGCAACAAGTGGAACAGACAGTAGAGCGCAGGCCACTACGCAACATCGTACTACGCTCAGCTGTATGTCTGGGGCTCGATGACGCTTGGTGGGGGCTGCACTGTGTTTAGTAATTGTAACCCCCACTCTTTACAAACATACTCCTGTAAACTCATCGATATCTATCCCAAGGAAAATCTTCTGCCCTACCTGCACAAATATTATTTAGATACTAGTATTTCAGTTATTTCCCAATGTAGGGTTTATATTAAAAAAAAAAAAAAAAAAAAAAATAGGGAAAAATTCAATAGAAAAATAAAACTTAATTTATGCAACATTCTTTGATTTTTCCGAATTTATCAAAATTTAAAGCACAATTGATAGATTGATAAATTTAAATAAGCTAAATTTTGTCCCATTCTCATTGTTTTCGAGTACCTTTCATCATCGTACCTTACAAACCCAATTTTCCTCGCAGTCTCAGTTGTTGTCCAGTGGTAATTGATAATAATAAATAGATAAAATAATATAAATAATAGATAATATACTGGACCATCACAATAATTAAAGAGATTAATGGAAAATCAAAAAATGGAAAATCAAATGGAAGCTGATGCCAACATTTAACTTTTATCCTACAAAGAATTACTTCCCTTTTCCTAAACTAAAACCAAATTCTCCTCGCAGTCTCAGTTGTTGTCCGTAGGGATATATAATGGCGAGAGACTTCGAAACGCCTATTATCGACTTCAAAGTGAACCTAGAACCAACTAACAAGATATATCGACAAAAAATCAAGACAACAAAACATATCTTTAGAATTTACATCAATCATGAAGCTGATTAGCATAAGGCATTGAGGTGAAGTTAATGCAAGCCTTCCAGCCTCCGTTGATTTCAAACTCAACAGTCAACAATGGCTTTAAACGAACTCTGATTTAAGAAATTTCACAATCGTTAAGCTCAGATCTTAATCCTTTAATCCGTGGCTTTCAGCCTATTTCTTCCAGACGAATGAAACTCTAATGGCCCTCGTAACATCCTCTCTAAGGCTAATCCCTGTCATAATGAGCGATATATGTAATTAGGAGGGCATTGGGCAGTTTATCAACTCACTTGTTTTTAAATTTTACTTGATTCGTAATTTTTAATTGTTTCGTCGTAAATTTCAAATATAAAAAGATCGACTAATCCCTAGTAGGAATTAAAAATCAGCATTAGAGCCTAGAGAGCTACTATCAGAAACCGCGCTCTTCAGAAACATACAGCAAAGGCACACAGTCCATGCTCAGCTAAAACATGTCCAAATGCGAGCCCAGAAACATAACCAATAGCAAGCGGCGCCTTAAAGTTTGTGCGATTTATAACAAAGGATGGTATTTATTCTTCCTGAGGAAAGGTGGATAAATCTGATAGTGGAAGACAGAAAAAAATGTAGCTGGAGTTATCTATCCAAACGTCGAGATTGAAGACCCAGCAGCAAGTTAGCGACAAACTGCGAATGTGAGGTTTTGCGTTATATATCTAAGAATCTGAACCGCCAGTAAAATCGTTATTCTGGTTTGATTCGCAGGTGATTAATTGTTGGATTTTTGGGCTTGAGGTTTACCTGATCCTGTTTAGATTGAATGATGATACCACCATCTTTCTGCCTCAATCAAAATGTAACGGCCATTTTAACTTTAACTCATATACGAGTATTTCAGAACCATCCAAAAAACAATTACCTAGAAAACTTTACTTTTTTACTTTTTAATTACTTAATTGCTTTAATTACTTAATTCTTCTGCAAAGAAAATTACTTCTTCAGTCTTGTCTGTTTAAGGAAACTTAGGAGTCCGGAGAGAAAGACTCCTATGTGAAACTTTGAAGGCGTCAATTTCTCTTTCCCAAAGAGGCGAAGTTTCCTCTTCCTCCTGTCAAAACCTACACAGACCTGTTGTCAGGTCCATGCCATACATGTATTTCTTGTCTACAGGGGCCAGTGACTATGCCTACATGTGTATGGCCGCACGGCCCTGTTTGAGTGGTTTTTGCAGTAAGCCTGGGCGAATAGCTATTAATAAAGTTTTGCGCGTGCTACTGGCCTGGAGTTTTTACCCACCATCTTGTGCACCCATACTTTGATGACTATTTATGAGGCATCTTGCAAAAGATGTTGTACTAGCCCTGAAAATGGATGGCGCAGTAGCGACGTGCATATACTCTGTCGTTCATGACAAAAGTGGTTAAAAAACTGTGTGTTAATTAATGTTGTAGTTTTTTAAACAGCAATGTTATTAATTATATAGCTTATTTCATACTAATATTATGTCTTGACGAATAAGAGGGTCGCGGCGATGATGAGCGGAGTAGGTTCTGGGCGCCTGGAGCCGTTGCTGAGGTAGATCTTGGTGATAGTAGTAATAAACGTTAATCTTCTCCTGGTGTATATCGACGGTTCTTATGGAGCCTTCCGGGCAAGGCGATTTCCCGCCTGTTTGCCTTATACCTTGAATGCCCGAGCATTCACACTAGAGAAACCTTATTTTGGCTACGAATTTCCATGAAGCTGCCCATACAGTCCCTCACCAGTCTTTAATTAACTTCGTAGGAATTGTTGGCTCGTAGAATAATCCGCGAAGATAATGACTCTGGAGTTATATATCTCTCATCTTATAGCACAGATAATTAGTATGACTAGCTTTGCATGAAAATCTGTAGGCTTAGTGAGGTGTAACACTTCCGGTCTCCGTCTCGGGGCCATCTACGTACCGCATGGAATCGCCTAATATTGATGATTAATGCCTCCACTACTTCCAAGCCCCTCTGTCCGGTATCAGAACTTTGCAGGGTTTGGTCTTAAATGTATTTAGGATCCATGATATGGCCACTCTTTCCTCAAAAGTGTAGTATAATTATAGTTTTGATCCTCCCTTCTGTATAATATTAAAGTCAACCAATCATTTATTAAGAAGTCCAAGTTTGAGAAAATTGGTCATTTAAAATAATAATAATTGCAAATAGGAGTAAGTCATGTGAATTTTCTCACACTACATTTATTTTTTAATAGAGAAAATTTTGCTTTCAATATTTTCTCAACATAAATCAAATAATATCATAGCATTTAGTGAAAGGTCAATAGGACAAGCCTTTCTTGTCCGCCTTCTACCATACCCATACTAACTACTAGTAAAATTGCTGGCTATGGTAAACTTGAATAAAGTAAAACTATCAGATGATTGTTAGATGATAAAACAGGTGAACTGAGGCTATTCACCTAGTTTATATCAAAATGATATTAAGTTCACTTTGTTTAAGAAAAAGGGTTAACTCATGGGATAAAGGTAACGATATTAACAAGTGATAAGGGAGTTCAGATAATAAGACGGTGCATGGTGTATTCAAATCACAAGGTTTTTTTTTTTAGTAATAATAACAAGCGACAGAAATGTCAAAGGTCAAGTGACTTTATCCACTCACCACTAACTTCACTCAACAGATTTCCTTGTTCCTTCT
The DNA here is from genome assembly GCA_011037195.1 of Triatoma infestans. Taxonomy (NCBI): domain Eukaryota; kingdom Metazoa; phylum Arthropoda; class Insecta; order Hemiptera; family Reduviidae; genus Triatoma; species Triatoma infestans. The sequence continues at coordinate 28,235 of JAAEAF010009119.1, forward strand.
AATCTCTACCATTCTTCTGCTACTATGATTATGTACATACCTAATTTTTATTTCATTGAAAAAGAAAAGAACCCATAACAATGCAATGAAAACAAGCAAAATAATGCTTTAAACACTTCACTTGATAAGCTAGTGTTTGACTTTATTTTCTAACTCACCAAATGAATCCTTATTCCTTTCTCTTTGTTTACCACGAATGCTGTATACTCCGTACTGTATACCACGAATGCTGTATACCACTCGCCCAAATTTTTTGTCCGAAATTGTTTTTTTTTTTACAGAAAATACATGTTTTAAAGTCCTCATAGCACAAAAATATCATTTTTAGAAATTGGTCGGACTCTCTCTCACATCTGTAATGGGATCCGAATCATTAAAGATTCATAGGATCCGAACAGCGGAGAAATACATTAAATGTATCAAATTTAGTTACTCTCCACCTAGGGCAGATTTATTCATATAAAGTTCAATTCATATAAAGAAAGGACAGCAGTACAGTTCAGGACCAATTAACAACCAGTCAGCAACCTTATTTACTAACCTTCTCATCACTCAGCCAGTCTGTCTCTTTATATTTCTCTCGCTACCTATCTTCTATTGTAAAGTCCTGGCAGTTTGTGTCTTCTATTCATTATACAGTGTTTAGCATATCATCTAGTTTATTTCTCTAAATACCATTATTCTCTCTAATTCTCTCTCCTTCTCACATCCATTATACACCCGTATGTATATATATTTTTTTTATTGCTAAATACCGTGTTTAAAGAATATTTATAAAACACGAACGGATTTCTCCAAAATTTTGATATTCTGATTTTTTTTTTTTAAAGGGGGGCCAATGCACTGCGACCTTTTCCGGACTATTGTGCTGTGGGCCCTGGGTGCCGCAGGCTTGCCCACAGCACCCGAGCAGATGTCCCAGCTGAACATCCGTTCTACAAAACCTCCATCAGGTTGAGATCCCTGAGAAATCCCAGTACCTTGACAGGCTCTAGAGAGGGTATATCCCCTCATCCATCTGGTAGCTACCCAGGTTCTTGAATCTTCTCTAAGTGGCAGCCTCGCAGTCTGTTAGGAGATGTAATAGAGCTTCCTCAAGCTCCCCACAGAATCTGCATGAGCTGTCACTTTCCAAACCCAGCTTCACCAGGTGTCCTCTAAGTCGGCAATGCCCCGTGAGGAAACCCGTAAGAACGCGGAGCCTGTTCTTGCTCAATCCGATGCAGGCCTCCGATCTCCGTTGGTTATAATTTCTCAAGCAGATCTTGGCCTGCCGCAAACCGGGGAGGGAGTACCAGAGTTGAGATCTTCTCGTCTCATCCTCCTTCCTAAGTTCCTCCAACAGAAACTGGTCGCTGACCCTACAAAAAAGGTTCCGGCCCTAGAAGCGGGGTCGTAGCGTCTATCTTGGCCAGGGCGTCGGCCATCTCATTCCCTTCAATGCCAATATTCCCCGGCACCCACCAAAGGGTAACTTTGTTCCTCCTGTCTAGGTTATTAAGTTTATCCAGGCATTCCCAGACCATTTTAGAGTTGATGACTGATGCACTCAATGCTCTAATGGCTGCTTGACTATCGGAAAGGATGACAATCTCCTGGTTCCTATATCCCCTATCGAGCTTAAATTGTACACATCTTCCAATAGCGTATATCTCCGCCTGGAAGATGCTGGGAAATTTACCCATGGGTTCCGAGTGCTTGATCCTTGGACCGACCACCCCCGCCACAGTCCCCTCGAGGGTCTTAGACCCATCAGTATACCACTTAATGGCATGTTCCTTAAGGCCCAACAGAGCGGATCTTTCGCTCCACCCACTTCACCACGAAAAATTTTTAGTGAAGCTGTATTTCTTAATCGTACCATCTCTAGGGAGATGCCTCATAAGAGAGCCCAAAGGTGAGGATAACCACTCCCTGGCCCCCAGCCCTCTCTCCTCCTGCGCCTCCCCTAGAGATCCTAAGAAGAGCTCCCTTCGCCGCTCTTTCCACCACTAGGTGCAGAGGTGACAGATTGAGGATAAGCTCAATCCCGGCGGTGGGACAAGTCCGCAGAGCCCCCGCCATCATAAGCATGCGAGCCGCTGTACCTTGTCAAGAGTCCTCTTGACTGATACTACTTTGGTCTTCCCAAACCATGCCACTGCGCCGTAGATGATGACCGTCTCATCATCATGGTGTACATCCACCGTAGGATACTTGGGGGGCATCCCCAGGATTTGCCCGCTATCCTCCTACATATCATGAGGGCGCCAGTGGCCTTACTAACAATTTATTCAATGTGTTTCTTCCATAGGAGTTTAGTATCTAATGTTACCCCTAGGTACTTAACTTCCTTTTCCCACCCCAATTCTTCTCCGGCAAGCCGGATACTTTTCAGGCGTGGAAGTGTTCTTTTCCTAGTGAAGGGTATCGCAGTGGTTTTCGTTGGATTAACCTTCAACCCCACCGAACCACACCACCCACTAGTAATATCTAACCCCACCTGTATTATGTCACAGAGGGTTTCTTCAAACTTCCCTCTAGCAATAATGACGACATAACCCAGATAGGAAATGCCGAGGTCCGCCAGCTCGCGGAGGAGCTCATCCACCACCAGGCTCCACATTAGGGGTGACAAACCCCCCCTTGCGGAAGCCGCGAGTAGTACGGAGCTGACGGCCCGTGAGCCCACCACTGTCTCTACCGTTCTTGTGGACAGCATTTCCATCATCCTCCTGGCCGTCGTGCTGTCCACTCCCCGTCTAATAAGGGCTCTACCAGACGCCTCATGGGAGGTGTTGTCGAACGCGCCTTCTATGTCCAGAAAGGCACAGATGGCCGTTTCCTCTGGATTACGTCTGTCACCTGGTGCAGAGCAGTATCCGTCGACCTCCTCGCTCGGTATGCATTCTGACAAGAGTGCAAATGCACCCTCTCCAGAACCTCGTCCTGATGTAATGATATTCTGTTTACCCGAATGTAGATTTGTTTACTTTTGGTTGCAAACTTTTCTCGACAATATATTTTAGAGAAGTTCTCGGAGAATTGGAGCGTTATTATTTCTCTGAAGTGTTTTTTTTTTTTTTTTTACAAGTTAGTTGTAGGTCCTTGTATCTGTATAATATTGAAAGTAATTGAAATTATCAAGTAAAATTTTGAAATTAATAGAAAAATTGGTGAATGATTTGAATTGAAAATTAGTCAATTAGGAAAGTTAAAGAAAATACAAATAATTTAGCCATCTTTGAGGAATTATGTAATCTTTGTATAGTTTACCGAAATTGACTTTATATTGAGGAATTCTTTAATGTACAAATTTAGAAGTAGATATAACTAATTCCACTTTTCTTGTTTTAAGGCTTTTTCATTAGAAGGAAACATAGAATAGTAGAATACTATCTAGGAATTCGAAGATCCTTACATACGGGGGGGGCAATGTGCAGCCTTAGCTTTACTTTATTTGATAATCTTTTTAACGGAATAATTTTTGCAAATAAGTATGCCACTTGAAACACGGAAACCTTGAAAAGGTCAGCTGTAACCTTTTCGCTTTTCGCCAAAGACTTTCTCAAATTAGATAATAATGAAAAAAAAAATTCTGGGGAAAGATTTAAGGGGGAAATGATTAATCAACAAAAAAACAAAACAAAGTGGAATTGAATACATAAAAAAGTATTATTACTTTGATATTGTTGTATGTCAACTGGAGTAATAGAGCAACTTTTAATAAATTAGTGGCTCATTAACGGGAAAACCAGCACCATCTGTAGTGAAATGTAAAAGAAACGAAAGAATGCTTGAGGTGATTTTTTTTTTAAAGTGAAAATAAATAAAACTGTAAATAACAATTTACTCCAATTACTATTTAATAATTAATAGCAAGTATTTAAGAGAATTTATTGGTGTATTAAACTTCACAAAATGGCCTTCAATGGAAACATAACTGAGACGAAGTGGCCTCAGAAAGATTGAGGGTAAAGAAAAAAAAGGCGAATATTTCATGTAGCCATGGGGGAAACATCTGAATATATGGATTCGCTGTAGAAATGATTATTCACGAGGCTGCTGAATTGATGAACGTAAGATTATAATGCCAGGGGGAATCTGTTTATCTAAGCGCATTCGAAATGGTTTAAATTAAAACACAAACATTGCTTTTAAATAAATCAGAGAAAATAAAGTTATGTTCATAGAGCTTAAGATGGAAATCGTATAGGGAAAAGTTATCTTTTTTTCAGAATTTCCAATTTTTGAAATGTAAGATGTATGTTATTTATATGCATTTTCACAACTGAGCTTGTCAAAAAATCTTTAAATAATATCAAAAACTCCAAAAAACATATATATAAATAATTAAAGGAGAGTCATTTAAAAAAACAAATCCTTTACACTGGTTGAATTGAAGAATGGAAGTGTTGCGTGTTCCCATGGTATATAATAATGTTTGTAAAGTGTTTAACAAATGAACACAAAAAATACCGGAACTAGAAGTGGTATAAAACATGGTGATACACGTGTTTATAAAATACAGGTCACGCTAGTGGTGGTCATATTTGAGAAATAATAATTGTAACAGATGTCCACACTTGTATCCACTTTTTAATTAGATAGATATCGCGTGCTTTTTTTTTTTGTGTACTGTAGATGTCTTTTATACCTTCTAAACACTACACAGGAGGGGGGCATATGCACATTCGTTATTATTTGAAATTAAACTTTTTGCCATCATTTTTTTTTGTTTGAGCAATTATTTATTTTATCTCACAAATTCCTTGTCGAAATTTATTACATTCTAGTTGTGAAGTGGAACTATTTGCAGCCTAAACTTTGTGAAGAATATAAAATTAATTTTATGCACAACTTGGGTGAACATATTATTTTGATTGCAATTCACTTTGTTAAATAAAATAGACGTGACTATAAAGCCTTAAATGGTTGAAAACATATTGTAACGTTTTTCCTTCTAAACTAGCTACTGCAACTAGTTTTAAGTAGGTTCGTATAGATAAAATACTCTAAACTTCAATAAAGAAACCACCAATTTATTATTATACACAATAAATTACAAAACACAACACTTGATAATAATTACTTCACAATTCAAACCACAAAAGTTCACTTTGTTCACTTTTTATACACTTTCCACAAACGTACACTTCGTTTGTAACTCGAAACTCTCTTAGACTCTGTGTTGTCCCACTATTTATAACGGTGGAGAAGCTTCTAGAACTTTCTCGATTCTTCCAGAGAGAGCTAGAGCGCCGCCAGTGCTTCCCAGTGACCACTAGGATAACCTGAGGTACCTGCCTTCTCTCCTTGATGGCACCACCGGCTGCGTTACAATATGCTTGGTCTGAATGTTTTATGCATTTATTTTTCCATAGAAGCAAAATTGGTAAGCCAATTTTGTTTATATCGCAAGTGCAAGTAGCCTTGGAGCATAACAGAGTTACTTACTCGAAAATTTAGCTCGCAAGGGGTATCTTTTGCATGCAGTGACTTGGAGAGTAGCGATCCCACGGGTTACCACAGCTCAGTATTCCATTCACTTCGTTAGAACAGTACACAATACACTTAATGTACATACACTCTACACTTTACAGACAAAGATAAATACAGTACACAAAGTAGGGTCTCCGTCCTTAGTTGATTGGCGAAAGCCAAGGGAGAAGGAAGGGTAACGCGCTGGACTAGTAACGCGGAGGCCAGCATACCGTACTTGGATTTTCTCTTTCTAGGAGGCTCTAAAACTCACAGTTCGGTGATAAGCAATGTTCTCTGTAGCTAGAAAACACTGCTTGGAGGCCGGCAGTGCACTGAGAAGGCTCCAGGGGGACACAATAGATCTTTCAGGTCACAGTGCAATAAGCCCTACAATAATCTACAATCTACTCCATAATTTGATTTACTATACTATTAGAAGAACATAGTTCTTCATTATTTCAAATAAAAAAAATAAAAAAATATAATACCGCTAATTTTGAACGCATTTGATTCGTTGATTCGTTAAAATTGATCGGGAAATCCAGAGGAAATGGATCTGACAGAACTGCCATCGATTCAAACGTCTAAATTTCCTTTTCAAAGAATTGTAAAAACCTGGAATTTTTACATGAATTTTAGTTCCTTATTACTAATTTGTGGTACCAGATTTATTTATGGCGGTAGAATAATGTATTGAAACACTACTTTAGATTGAAAATCTAAAATTACAGCAACTCCTGAACCTCCAATAATGAATTTAAAAAAAAAAATGTTTCAAATGAAAAAAACGAGGAGTCTCTAATATATTTTTATAAGATTAATGTTTAAAGAAAAGTTGAGGTGCTTTCAAGAAAACTGTCAAAAACGGAAGAAATTTAAAAATCATCTAGTCAAAAAGTTATCCGATCTTTTGGAATACGTAAGTTTTGAACACCTTGCTATTTTTTTCCGCATTCTCTAAATCCAGTTTTTCTACTCTCTGGACACACCTCAAAACGTGTATTTCTAATGAAACTTAAGTTCTAAACCCTGGAGCAATAAGATCTAAAACTACTAAATTAAAGCCATAATCAAATTCAAGATGAAATAAAAGGTGGAATTTTCAATTGAATAAACGCTGAATCAGTTGTGCAGAAAACGTCTGAGATTTTTGTTCATTATTAACTTATAAAACAACATACTACAAAAATAAGCTGATAGAAAAATACTCTTAGTTAGAAATTAAGTTTTGATATTTTTAACTTTAAAAAAGTTAAAAGTTTTAACTTTAAAAATAATTTCAATTTTGTTTATGTTATATATTTTTAATTTATAGGAAGAATCTTGAGATCTGGACAACTAGCTAAGATGATGGAGTGCAAAATTGCCAATGAATGGTATTGCGCAAGAAATTTTGGAAAAGATGCTGCAAGAAACAAAGAGGAATGAATAAAAGATTGTTGTGGTGGTTGGTACCGCAGAGCTGGAAAGCATCAGAGACATTTTCCGTGATAGCCTACTTCATTTTGTGGTCATCGACCGATTTCAGGCGTTCGCCCATCTTCAGGATGCGTTTGTCAGACAGTAATAACAGTGATAATACAGACTTGCACAGAGCAAATTCAGTTTATACACTCACAGAGCCACAAAATGAAGCAGGCCACTACGGAAAATGTCACTCTGAGACTAAAAGATTCTTTGATTATGGCTCAGTAAAGGTAAACCTAATTTTGGTAAAATAAATAGCAAAAATAATAAATGCAATACACAAATAGGTCTTCACGTTTGTAAGACGTTTTTTATAAACCGATGTTTCGTTCATATTGTAACAGGTTTTTTTCAGGGGGGTAATTTAATCTTGATTATTAGTATCCGAGAAGATATGCGATTTGATTAATGACAAGTATCAGGGAAGATAGTTCATTAAACAACGATAGAGAGGCTAAGATAAATTATAATATACAAAAAAAGAGTACTTCATTGTAAGTGCATATATTTTTGTTTTTATTAAAAATTAAATATATAAATAAAAGAAGATTGCTTTTTCCAGTTAAATATTTAGGCCACTGATGCAATTATTAGAAGGTGTATTTTAGTACTGTATAAACAAAATAAAAGACATCGAAACGAATATATAAAAATAGCCTTTTTTCTTATATTGATAAAATAAAACAGACTGATTTGAAACAATCAGGTCAATCAATGTAGTTAAGTAATACTTACATCGCGCCATATTGGAAAATAAATAAAGATAATCCATGTTGGAAATAGATGCTTATTATAGACACGTGCTGTCTATAATAACTATAGATATATTTGTATATTTACTATAAATATTTATATTGTATCAAATATAGAATATTACACTGAAAAGTTTAATACTTTTCAAATAATTGCCAAGTATTTATAGATAGTGACCTAGTTTTTATGTTTACAACTAATGTAATAAACACATACATTTGCTCCGTGTTTACTTTTATATTAATATTCCCCCTATACTCTTTCTTCGTAATGCAATGGGTGAATTATTATTAAAGTTAAATTATAAATTTATTGTCTGATAACTTCCTTATAAGCATTGTGAATGATTACTCCCATTCCATTTCTGTGACTATTAACCAGATTATAACAGATCGGCTTTCATAATTAATTTTTCTTGACACTCTACACTTATTATTTCAAGATGAACACAACGAATCAGTCAGATAAAGAATTGCTCTAGAAATTCGTATTTTCTTTTTATTCGGTGCTTGTAATATAAAGAAAATCAGATGGGAAACATTCAAAGGATTTTTCTCTTTCTGCATTTTTCAACTTTCGTTGACAATTTCGTCTAATCTAACCAGGACTTATAGATTGTAGATTGTTTTAGGGGATTTTTGCACTGCGACCTGACAGCTCTATTGTGCCCCCTCGGAGCCTTCTCCATTGCACAGCCGGCCTCCAAGCAGCGTTCTCTAGCTACAGATAACACTGCCTGTAACGGCAAGAGAGAAAACACAAGCCCGACCGAGAGAAAACAGGCCCTCTCTGGTACTCTCTGACTTAAGCAGGCTAGAGTGGGAGAACCTATATATAAGCCAGTGAGACTCTATACATCTATCTATCTATCAGATTCAACTATACATCGCATCGTGTCATATCTCTACTGTCACCTTTTATTCTATAAAAATCAATACTAGTCCAGTGCAGTTTGTGTAAACTTATAGCTATATTATAACAGTGTCTTCATATCTCGTTGAATTAATCAAACCCAATTTCTCTCCTCATCAACTCCATTAAACTGCCCATCACCGGACAGTGAGCTGTAGAGGCTCCTAGGAAGAAAAAGTCCAAGGGCAGCATGCTGGATTCGAACCCGGGACCTCCGCGTTGCTAATCTAGCGCGCTACCACTGAGCTAATCCCTTCCTTCTCCCTTGGCTTTCGCCAAATAACTAGGGACGGAGACCCTAGTTTGTGTACTGTTTTTGTCCTTGTCTGTAAAGTGTGGAGTGTATGTCGTTTAAGTGTATTGTGTTCTGTTCTGATGAAGTGCATCAAGTACTAAGCTGTGGTAAACCGTGGGGTCGCTACTCCCCAAGTAACTGCATGCAACAGATACCCCTTCCGGGCTAACCAGGACTTATTAAGGATACATTTAATTTTCCTCGATTGTAAAAAGTAATGGAGAGGAATCACTCACACTTATTACACGCTTTATGGTCCTTGAAGGACCTAACCCTCTTCCAACAAGAGCTCCCAGGCATCACGAACCTCCTCATCAAACCTCCTCCATGTCCGACAACCATAGAAAACGCCATCTTCTACCACATGGATGTCTTTCGTATACCTTTGGGGGGGGGGGCATGGTTTGCATCCATTCTATGTAGATGGCCCAGCAACAGTCTTCCTTTCCACCTTAGCAATTCTAACCAAATCCATCTTTATATAATTGCTTTGAATTCAGAATTCTTCCTAATCGCTGTACAAATCATTTTCCCTCACCAGATTAAAAAGCCGCTTCTGAGAACATTTCTTTCCCATCAATTCCCAGCTTCGTTTCCCGGCGGCAGTTAGGGTCCACGTGTTCAACCAATATTTCACTATGGATCTAATCCTGATTTTTTTTTTTTTATAAATGGTAATCTTGGAGGCCTTTAAATAAGGTTTTTTGTTTCGGAGAATCAAGCATAAAGCTGCCTTTTTTTCCAACCGCAAATCTGTATTTGTGACATATCCGACCTCATTTTTTTTTTATTTAGTGAGTACTAATTTTGTAGTGAGAGTTCGTAATCTGTTGTCGATGGTCTATTTTTAATGAAGTCTGTTTATGAAGGTTCCACAAATGTTTTTATCGTGTACATGCAAGATAGCAAAATATAGCTGACAATATCAGCAACTGTAATTGAGTACTTCATTCCTAATATAATTGAGGGAATATAAAGATGGTATATACTAAATTTTGCTTTCATTTAACTTTGTCTACTATTTCTTGAAACGTTTTATATTTATAATAAATATATTGTAAAGTTTCCAGTAACGATGAGATAATTATCATTCACTTTGGACACTTACTTTTCACTTTTATGTTGCCATAAAAATAAAGTATTGTAATTATGTGTAATTTTCAAAACTGATTTTAAACAGGCTGATAAATATTTCCAGGTTTCCTAAGCATTTAAACATTTTTTTTTAACAAATGATCTGTGTATATGTTTGTTTTTCTTTTTTGGAAAAACTAAAAAAAAAAAATCACAGAAAGCGATTCGATCAAAATTCATGGAATCAGAAGTGGACTTAACTAATTTTTTTTTTCATTTTTTGTTCATTTGGAACTTTCGCCTGGGAAAAGTCGATTTTTAGGATATTTATACTTCTGAATATTTAGCGATATTAGGCTTATGCACTAAATTGCCTATGCAGGATATATCATTCAATCCAACAACTAAACGTTTAGTGGAAGGCAATAATTCCCAAGTTTGTTAAATTTCTTAATTCAGAATTGTGAAATTTTCCTAAGTTAGAAAAGTCACGGCCAAACTTCTTAAGCATTAAACTAGGCCAAGAGGTTGCCTCCCTAGTGTATAGCTGTTACACCCCCCCACCCTCCATGTTCACCAGCTTCTAGAAAATTGTTATACTGCTAGGCGTCTCTCTCTATTTATCTAAAGCATTACCTCTTCCACTACCGAAAACTACTCATCAAAGGATATCCTATCATCCATTTTGTGTCTTATATAATAAACCTTGGGGGTGTTGTTTTTAGTGATACTTGTGTAACAACCAGTCCCAGGAGATTATCTCTATACTTGCAATGCTTGTACGTGGCCTTATGCGGCCTACATGGAAATATGTATATCAATATTTACTAGTTCGGCCTCTATTTCTCTCTTTGGCTCTATCTTACTCCCCATCTCTTTATATAAATTAAATATAACCATTTGGATACAGTTGCATTCTTATAACGTATGTAATGGTAACTTATTATTTTATAATCAAGCAATGTATTGTCATTTTTTTTTGAAAAATATCTGATATAAATGTGATGTTATACACATTTATACATGATACATATGTATGTTACAATAGTAACAATATGGCAGAGTGACTAGAATTCGTTATAGAAGCTATTGAAGATGGAAAATGGTCCATATCGCGCAATATATTTTTCTAACACTCTTATTATGATCTAAATCGTCATCCCAAACGTTCGTTCAATAACTTTCACATATTATTTCCTATAATATTTTACTATATATTGTTTCTATGTTTTATTTTATTTTTTTCCCCTTAAGATCTGATTTTTTAGTAATTCAGTTTTATTGTGACAAATTATTACTGCTTGCATTATATTTAATTATACAGCCGTAGTAATTTTGTGGTTGAGTGTTTTTTTTTGGTTCGTACTTTTTTCGCATTATTTTTCGCTGAAAGATATTGCTTATTATCAATCATTACAGGTTGTTAATAAATACTTTCTATGGTAACTTGATTACCTAATTAATTATAAATGAATATGTTTCTCCTACCTGTCTGGAGGACGTCTCCCAGTCATATACAACTTACTCGGAGTAAAAGTGTTTCTCATATAATTTCTATAGTTCCTGATACTTCATATTCCTCTCATAATAAATTGGAATACAATGTCCGTTCATTTAAACTTGCAATAATCATAATCAGGATTTTTTTCTTTTGGTAAATTTAAAAAAAATCTGGTGTGAAACACTCACACAACTTTCTCTTACTCTTGTTCCCAAAATTAAAATTGACAAATGTTATAGTTTGTGTACCAAATTTAAAACGAAATTCATCGAAAATTGAAAAAAACAGTTTAATAAAAGCGCACTTCCGGTTTACTAATTTTCTTCTAAAATTAGTAGATCCCCCTCCCCTAAAAGTACCCTTAAATAAATTTTCCCAGAGAAATGTTTTAAATAAAAGTTATAGATCTTTGTATGTTTAGTTTATATACGAAGTTTAAAGAAAATCGTCGGAGCCATTTTTTGAGAAAATCGCGAAAAGTGAGAAATCATTTAGTAAAGTGTTGAAACAACGCACTCCCGGTTATCCGATTTTTTTTCAAACTCGGAATTTCAACAATACATTTAATTTAATTAACATTATTAACAAGGCAGAATTGTCTAATAAACTGAAATAGCACTTTAGATGAAAACCTAACCCCCCTCCCCCGGAAGTGCCCCTACAAGAATGATCCCGGAGAAATGTTTCAAATAAAAGTTGTAGCTCTTTGTATATGTAGTTGATACAACAAGTTTAAAGAAAATCGTCGAGCCATTTTTGAGAAAATCGCAAAAACGTTAAAAAAAAACCATCTAGTAAAATGGTACTTCCGGTTGAGGAATTTTGACAGATAACGTATAAACTCCTCAAATTCCATGGTGATCCTTACGGAATATCAATTTTCAACTTTCTACGTTTTTTCATTTTTGAGCATGCAGTTCACATACATACTACACACACACACACACACACACACACACACACACACACACAGAGGCACACACACATATACAGACCATTTGCTAAAAACCACTTTTTTGGACTCTGGGAACCTCAAAACGGATATTTCGGGTGAAAACTCGATATCGAAAATTTGAAACGATTACAATACTTCCTCTTACTAGGAGTAAGAGAAAATAAAAAATGGAAGGGATTTTGTATTATCAAAAATTTTGTATAGAACATAAAAAAAGTTGCAAATCTATTTTCATCCGATGTAGTTACATTGTATACAAATAAAGAGAAGCAAACAGTCCTTAAAAGTGAATGCCAATTTAACATTTACAGTTTTCTTACCTGGTTATATAGCGAACTGTTCACACAACAGAGTTAACCCTTATGGTATTGAAAATATTTTAGTTACCACCTATAATGAAAATTGAAGCGCTAAGATGTATATATTATTGCATTAGAGGTGTAATTGGATTGGAGAAGGGGTGAGAGAGAATTAGAGGGAATGAATTTAGGAATGCGAAATAAACTGGATGATATGCTGAACACTGTATAATATAAAGAACACACAAACTGTGCAAGGACTTTACAGTAAAATAGAAGTTAGATAGCGTGAGAATAATAAAGAGACAGACTGGCTGAGGGTGGAATAAGAAGGTAGTAGATAGGTTGCTGACTGGATGTACAACTGTTGTAAAACTATCGTAAAACTGTTTTGCAGTCGCTCTATTTATATGAATCAAACTCTCCCTTCCTAGTTTGGCCTAGGTGAGAAGTAACTAACTTTTGATTCATTTAATGTCTGCTTCTTGGCTCATCGGATCCTATTGAATCTTTAATGATTCGGATCCCATTACACAAGAAATAAAACAAGAATTTAAGATAATGAGCCTAAAACTATATTTAGCTTAAGCATACGATCTTTATACAGATTACACTTATTACATTTACTAAAATTAAAGCTAACCTGAAAAAAAGTATACTAACTTGAATTAAGATAATGTTTCAGAAAAATTAGCAAATTATAGAAAGTAAAAACCACCTTACAAGAGAATGGAACCGGAAGCGCTCAATAGTTGATGAGATGGGTTTATATATGTGTAATTGATATTCCATTTTTTTTAATTTGGAACATTTTCGAGGAAATCCCGAAAATCTCAGGGAACCATTTATAGTCGCATTTCCGGTTAATTTCTTATTCTAGCATATGTTCGCGAATTTCCAGAAATTTGCTGAAGTAGTAGGGGCTTTATATGAACATTAAATCAAGGAAATTTAATTTTCTTGTTTGTTAAATGAAAACACATAGAATCTTTTAATATATGCTGAATTAAAAGTAATTAAAAAAAAAAAAACTATAGCTGTTTCATTGTATATCACTTTCTCGGAGGGGTAAGGTGCGTCTCTATTGGATAACCGGTCTTGCGGGAATAGGGGGCAATGAGAGGGCGGATCAGTTGGCTAGGGAGGGATCATCATTACCATTTTGTGGCCCTGAACCAGCCCTTGTCGTCACTAAGAGGTTTCGTGATAAACAGATTAGACTTTGGGAGACGAGAGTACTGGAGAAATGCTGGGGAGACCCGCAGGGGTGCCTCCAAGCTAAAAGATTTATAAAAGGAATCAAGCAGGAAGTTTCGGATTACCTCCTGTCCCTTAGTAGGACAGGTCTCAGGACCTTGGTTGGGGTAGTGACTGGACACACTTGGGTGTCTAGTCCACATGTTTAACATAGGGAGGATGTCTAGTCCCATTTGCCAGAATTGCGATGACGGAGTCAGGAAAACGGTGTGTCACTATTTATGTCAGTGTCCCCGTTTCGCTGGTACTAGGTTTCGCATATTTGGGAGGGTACCACTGTCGCAGAATTACCTGGTCGAGTTGGAGCTAAAGGATATCTTGGGATATTGTAGACTGATCGGTAGGCTACTATTTAAGGGGATGATATGGGGGGGGGCATCGGGGG